>JAQFYZ010002300.1:0-17703 GCA_034695085.1 Cylindroiulus punctatus
TTGAGCAGAGTGCCACGTACAATATTATATTTCGAAATGAATAGCAAGCCGGGGGAAAGCTATTGGTATCCCAGAGGTGCAGAAATGAGCACATGTCATCTGCAACCGATGTTACATCATATCAGATTATAACCTGCATTTAGTCAGAATTTATCTGAAATCAGAATGCCGATATTTGAAATCACTCTCTTAATCAACTTCTAAACAACATAATTACGTTACATCACACACTGAAGTGTAATAGGCAATAGGCCTACAAATTTTGCCGGTATGGCACACAACAGGACAACACATCAAAACGATTCAAAAGACCTTGACACGTATCAAATAGGCGTGTAACAACAGATGCCTCGGTAATTCGCTTTAGCATTCGCTTATTCTTTCTCATAAAGTTTAAACACGTTACAGAAATTAGTAGGAAAGTCAAGAAAACTTACTTTTTACTTAGTTTCTCCGCACAAGGACTTGCATCCGCCATCTTCGATAAGTGAGGAAAAAAAATGAAAAATGGAACTTGGAAATTTTAAACGGCTTGTCGGCTAACGGCTATCGGCTAAGTTTAGACGACGAATGACAGAAACTAAGCCGGCAGCTGATAGGTTAAGCCGATTAGCCGAATGCTCAAAATGGCGGAATGTAGTGTGAGAACACCTTTGCTCTCGGATATCGATGACAATAATGAAAATTCGGTTTGTCAGCCTGTAATAAGAAATGTCAGAAATAGCGAATCTACCACAGAGATATCACAAGTATTATGCGGCTTTGCCCCAGCAGCCCAGAACGTCCAGTGCTCTCTGGAAGACGTCGGCCCCTCAGCTCCTGACGTCATTTGCGTATTCGTCGTGGCGTTTGACACAAGAGCTGGTAACACTTTCATAAATCATTTTTAGAATGATATTTGTAATTGTCCTAGGATGTCGTAGATCAATATACTACGTATACTCCTTTGCATCCTACATGGGTACGTGTATGTGTGGGGGTGTAGCCCCATCTCCCGTCGTTTACGTCCCTATAGTTGAACAGAAGTTTACATGCTCTACTAGCTCATGTCCTGATAAACGGTAGCCTACATGATGTACATGTAGACATGCACTAGTACATCATGCAATATGTTTCCCAGCCCTCATATGCCCTAGTCGTGCAATAGCACAGTAAACATGCCCTCACACGTATATATATGCCCTAACACATCTTCAGTGACATTTTAACAATTCAGCCCTAGCTATTGCACAGTATATGTGTTGCATCGTGCAATGGTAATCCTCTCTCATGTGGAACCATTATCTTATGCAAGCTTGCCAACACCAAACTACCAGTACATGAAAACAGGTATTTACACCAAGATCATATGTACAGTATAAGCTGTAGGCTATTGGCATATGAGGGGTGGCAATTCCCTAAAACCTGGTCATTTTCAATATATAATACTCGAGGAGTGCAGGTTTGTCTTTATGCCTCAAAGGGTTTCATGCAAAGACAATGTGTATCTTCTGTTGATTTCCATTAGGCTACACTGTATGTCATAATGACCAAAAGTATCTCGACGCCTGGTTTTGAATAGAAGCAAATATATAGTGGGCCAACACTACCTCAACACTACTCATAGCAGAAGTAATACCGAAAAACTGGAAAGACTGCGACAGATGTCCAGATACGCATGGTCATATAGCGACGTGCTTTTTGACCGTATTGTTGTAACAGTTATATTTGAGAATCCTTATGAACAAATTTATGCTTGTTTGCGCCTATTTACAGGAAATATGATTGAATACTGCGTGCCGGAGGATATTGATTTAGACGGAATTGAGTTTAAAGCTATGGCGAGTGGATCTCACAACATTACTTATGATTTCACGTAAGAATTCCACAAATTGATCTGCCAAACGTCAGATGATAAGATGATGAAGTTGAGCACCTATTCTAGCTGTTAAAACATTGCTTTAGGTATTTTAAAAAGGGCAAATGGTATGGTTTGTCCTGTTTCGAAAACATGCCTGTGGATAGCCAGATTGAGAGAGGAGCCCGAATGAAATCAGTGGGCATTTTGGCCTCCTCGTATCTCTATTTGCATTGCTACAAACAGTTTCTGGAGCAGCAAGTCAAGTGAGAACAAAAGCTGTCAAAATTCACTGCATTGCTGTCTTGATAATTAAAGTGTCACATATTATCAAATTACAGCATTTTATTGAAATCTCCTGGTCATTATGATAACTTGGATAAATTTTATGCCATGAAAAGAGGTGTTTTGCCATGTTCATCAACTGAAGAATTTCCTTCTCAAACGGTGGCTGAACAAACATTTAACCCATCAAATACTTTACTTCTGTCCCTAAAGGTGTGTACAGCTTTCATCTTATTTTTTATCGTAGTAAAAGTTACATAATGAAAAGTAAAATTTCAGCATACTTCCAGATCTCACATTTTTAATCACAGAAGTACATAGTAATGATTATATTTTATAAAATACAGACAAAATATTTTTCTCTACATTTCACTAAAATATAGATCACGCATCCAGCAGGTTGCTTTTCACAATTTACACGATTTTTTGGACCCCAAATTTTTCTTCTGTGGAAATATGCATTATTGAAGAAAAGAATTTTGTTTTTCTCCCCACCACCTATCGGCATCGTGTGCTACCGAGGTGAGATCAACGTGAGATCAACCCATCCCTTCTCACAATATAGAACTCATGAAGTTTGTGAAATTGTTGTTATTCTTCAGTGTATTGCACCAATTGTCTTTCAAGTCATCAAATTGATGGAATTTCCCCTACTGGTGCTGATGTGCTGTTTTACGTCAATGTCGCTGATGTTGATATGTTAGAAACTGCGGATAACTACATTGCATGTTTGTAACTTTCTTCATGAGGTACGCTGGGGAATGAAACAATGCTTTATGTATAATTATGAATTGTAACTATTTTTTCATACATTAGGCACCACCGAGAAAATATTGGAGGGAAAGTCCTATCTTTA
Organism: Cylindroiulus punctatus; assembly: GCA_034695085.1. Taxonomy (NCBI): domain Eukaryota; kingdom Metazoa; phylum Arthropoda; class Diplopoda; order Julida; family Julidae; genus Cylindroiulus; species Cylindroiulus punctatus. The sequence goes on from JAQFYZ010002300.1 coordinate 2,979, forward strand.
CGATATTTATATTGATAATCAGAACGTTTGTGTCCACTCGTCAACATTAAAAGCTATAACTTTGACGGCAGCTGACAAAACCAATTTCAACAAATTAACCAGCCAACTAAGGTGATGATTATGAAATAGCCTATGATGAACTAAATTCTGTGCTGCTTATAATGACCCAAATCAGTAGGCTACATTTTGTCAAAAAAACATTAAGCATATCAAAATGTAAAATTTTATGTTGATATATTATTGATAGGGAAGATTCTCCAGGATCAAATTACGGTGGGACCAATGAGGAATCCACATTCATCAGGTACACTATAACTAGTATGCTGTGGTCCTCATACTTATGTAAAATTGTAATATTTTTCACAGGTTTTTTTACAACCAAAATAACAAGCTATTCAGAACACTCTTGGATGCATCACATACCCAAGAAAAGTTGTTAACAACAGATCAAATTCGTAACATGGGATTGGATCCCTCTGAAGATCGTCAGTTTCTGAAAGAAGTTTTCCAATCGTATAGAATTGATGTTCATTTAGCGCCAGAAAGTCCCTGTTGTTAAGAACGTAATGCGAATAGTTTTTAACTTATGCTAGATGTCTACAATAAGCAAGCATGTGGTAAAAATCATTGATCAATTTGTATTGCAGATTTCACGACACAGTGCCATAAGTCCAAGTCTTGAAAACTGAGGATATTATAAATATTATACAGTAGTTCGATGTGAAAGTCTTGAGGATGTAAAATTTGCTTAAAATATGCACTTGAGTACAGGTATGTTACGCAATATTTAAGAATTGTAATTAAGTATATGTATATAGTGACCACACACAATATTTATTCATACAATTAAATTGTTTTGGATAATGGAATTGCAACTGGTTGTGTAAAGAAACTTTACAGTTAAGTACACGTGCAAAATATACTTCCTGGTGGCAAGAAGTTACTACCAAAGACTATATTCAAACTCGGTATTGCAGTTCTGTAAATAATGACTCATTAAACACGCTCTATGACATACTTATGATGAATATCTGAAGCTTTAAATTTTGCAAATTTTATTACTATCTGCAAGCTTAGCAACATGACATGCATTTTTATCATGGCTAGTTATACTTACTGGAAATGATGCCCTAAAATGTCATATTGAATTTATGCAGCACAGACAAAGTTAAATGATTGGTAGGTCTACAATAGTTTTATCTAATACAAAGCCTGAAGATCTATGGCAGAATTTTGAAATCCTGGGAATTAATGTCATACATAATAAAGTTGCTTACTGTCAGCAATTGTATGCCAGGTGGTAGAAAGTTAAGTACATATACTTAAATTATTCAACTTTTTGATATCTGGGTATATTAGTTTAGAAGCAAGTTCTAAAGTCTAATAAGATGTAAAGAACGAACAATAAATACAGGTTTCCAAAAGAAATATACATGACTTTAAAATTCTACATTTATCACGGAAAACCAGTTTTTCATTTGGCATATACTGACAAAAGCAGAAGCATGCAACTTTTCAAGATTTCGGTCCCTACATCGCACAAAATGAACTCCAATCATTAAATGGAATATTGGATATGAGGACAAAGAGTTTTCATGATTAGTTGCATTACAACTGCTTTCTGTGAAAAAAACGATTGCATCACGTGTCCTTTGCTTAACAAGCACCTTTCAACACAATCCACCAGCATATTCATCATCCGCATCAGCGTCCACTTCTGCTTTGGTCTTAAGTTTGCTGTCATCAGTGGAAGCTTCTTCAGGCATTGCACCAGCAGATGCTGTGTCTGTACTCTGTTTTCTAAGGCTGATGCTGGTGTTATCAAAGGCGTTATTCAGTTGAGATCCCCTTGTCGAAAGAGAGGAGAACGATTCTGTACTTGCTGATGACGACTGTCTCTCTGACAGCCTTGAAGTCCCAGTGCTGATCCCAGTGTTGGGAATTCCAAGATTTCTGGCCAGTTTTGCATACTGGAAAATGTGTTAAATTTAGCAATATAACTTTGTAATTTATTGAAAGTCCCTAGAAAATAAATATGACGTGACCAACCTCGACATCCATATGCTTCAGAAAAGGGCTGTTGAGTGCTCTACCAGCCAATTCTCCATCTTCTTGATCATAGGCTTCCAAAAGGGTTTCAATTGTCTGTGCTTCATCATCTTCAATGAAGCTAAATTAGGATAACAATGGAATACCTTAGGGTTCTTCACAAGGATATTATTCGAATAAGTCGAATTTAAGTTTCATGCAAACCTCGATCCATTTTGATAAGCCTTTTGTGCAGCTATCAAATCCCCTCGCGTGAGGTGAACCAACACTAATGCAACAGCTAACCTCCCTGCTGCTGGACCATTTTCGCCCGCAATGTTCAAATCCATTTCCCGCTGTATAGTATTTGCTGCTTCATCGTACCTAATCAGTTAATGATAGTTAAAAATGAATTCAATTTTCGTTAAATACAGAATAATCAACTGTGAAGCACACCAACATTTTTATTTTGACTTGTAGACGAGCTGCTCTCCCCAGTAGATCAGCTGCCTGTCTAGGCTTGTCTTCCATCTGAAAGGCATTTGAAAATGATTTCATGTGTTATTTCTAGAGAACATAACTTGCTTTCTTTTAATTTCACGACTGGTTGGATAGCTCTTTATGTGAAATTAATTACCAGTGATACTTCAGCAGATTTTAAGTACAAACTGGCAGCTTTCTCTGGAGCCTTTGCTTCTACCATTCTGTATGCAGAAATAATACTATATATTTAACAGTTAAATGGCAGCTAACAGATAAATTTTTTTTGCATTATTTGGATTCAAACGAAATGCAGGCAATAGTAAATGGACACAAATCAAAAAATTATCTACATGATTTTAAGTTTGAAATTTACAAACAAAATTACTGACTTTGCTCCCTTTTCAAATGATAGGGCTGCAGTATCCGGTGCACCGTGTTGTTGAAATAAAACACATGCTCTCTCAATTAGATTGACTGTTTCATTCAGGTCGCCCATATCTTTGGCTATTAAAGCAGCTTGTTCGAGACTCCTGCATTAAATTATAAAATATGCTCGATGATTTTTAGTATGCATAAAAAAAAACAGGATGCCATAGTTCTCATAAGTTATCATGCTTACTTGGCTGAAGAGAATAATCTTAAGTTTTGTGTTAACGAAATTACCTTAATTGCAGGACCCATGCATATTACAATGCCGATACTTAATTTCATAAGAAAAGGATACGAATGATGCTGCCGATGGCAGTCGGCCGCCTTTAAAAGGCTGTCTTTGCATTGAGGATATGCTCTGGCGTTCTTGAAACATGTCGCTGAAAGTAAAATTTTAACTGTTTCAAGTGTAAATGCACTTGAAACTCAACATCTGAAGCAACTATACTTTACCTGCATTGGCATAGTCCATTGCAGCACCTTCATAATCTGGCCTCCATTTAAACAGCGATGTCTTCAGGCTACACATACGAGTTAAATCCAAGCATGTTGATAATCCATAAACTTATAGGAGATGTTGTCATCAGCTTGGGCACAGTGTATGGCTTGGGTGTTGGGGGCACGTAGTGACAAATTAATGCTAACACAGGGTCCCAAAATCGAGATTAAGTGATAACACAATATTTGAATGTCAGGGACACACGATCACAGGCAGAGTTTCCGTTATTTCTTACTTAATTTAAATATGAATTATTTGTCAAATATCATGCAGCAATTTATGGATGGCCCCTCACGTTCAATTTATGCAAGGTGGTCATTTGTGCTGTGTTCCGTTGCCATTTAAACGTAAAATGTGGGCTTTGACAGAGTTGTCAAATCGGAAAAATTCATTGGGAACGACCCAACATTGATACAAATGCAAATACGAATACAGCAATTTCAGGTTGCATCACAGCTGATTGCAGATACATGTATCTAGGTATACCATTTCGTCTATAAATGAAATGCTTGCCTTTTCTCAGCCTGTCTAACGTATTCCATTCCTTCTGCGAGTTTTCCTGACGCCATATTTTTAAATTTTATCCTAAAAGACTTTATTTGTCGTAAATAATCGACTTTTCAAACGTCGAGGTACAGACCACTGCAAACGACAAAATTGAACTCGTCTGCAAGGCGCTTTGCACAAGCGCCTTTGCCAAGAGTCACGTGAGATGCAGATTGGAATTCAACGAGGATAGAGGAAGAGTGGTTTTATGTTTTAGTATTTTTTGTCATTTTACCGGTGTCTCAGTAGGGTATTTGTAGGTGCGTTTGTTTAGAATGAATGTTTTTGATAAAAAATTGGTTGTTGATACAGCAGAAGCTACTCAAAAACTGAAGGAAATCCTACAGCTTGGAAAGCAGTCTTCAGATACAATGGGTAAGCAAGCCTATATACCCACGGCTATGTACTGTGCATTCCAGTCGGTGTTGAGGACCAGGCTTGTCTCGACCATGCAAGCTGTACTAAAATTTATCTACAGGACTATACGGCGAATTCTGTGTACGAGACATCACTATAATACGTAGATATAGTTTGTTTACCCAATTTCTTATTGTCGCAAAACTGGCTGGAAAGTTTATAAAGATGAAGTTGATTCATTCGAATGTCAAGATACTTTTCCTACAGTTGGTCATCACCATGGTTATTTTCGCCCTATTGTTCGTCATGCCTTCTCTGACGCCCACATAATTATGAAATGAAGTTGACTGGCCCTGGGCTGACTTTTTATGTCAGATTCATGAATGCATTCTGAACTTGACACCGAGAAGCAATCATGTTACCAAGATTCATATACTCGAATTGTTTCTGTAATACTGTGGTGCCATTTGTTTCAGATCTTCCCAGTGATTCTATGTTATCTACTAATGGCAAGACAGAATCTAAATTAACTTTATCTAACTTTGAAATGGGCCATACGCCTGCGGATAAACAAATGACTGACTCTTCTCAGATGAAACAGGAGATGTAAGTGGGCAGACTTCTTTTGGTTCCCATATCATACCTGGATTTCGTCTTATAAATGGGTTCGTTTTAGCATCCTTACACCCAGCGACGAGAGGGTGAGCTTTCCGATATTTGGCAGTGATGTGGTTATCAAGTGCAGCAAAGCAAACCATACATCCAGCAGTAGCAAGGTGAAAATTCGAAACATTGTCAATAGTGGATGGGAAAACCGGTACTATGTTGGACAGCAAGTAGCGGTACATTTGTCGAAAAACTACATCGCTTATGCAATAAAAAGTTAGTAGTCGCAACTGTCACGTTGTTATTGTTCAATATTAACTGTCATATTGTTCATTTAACAAAATAGTTGATGAGTTTCAGCCTTTGGGATTGTGATAATAACTTGCCGCCTTTTATGTACCGCATAGTTCCAAGTTCTACTGAAGGCGCTGTACGTGTTATTGCCAGGAAGGGCCCTGGTCGTGTTCTGCTAAGAGGGATGAAAGGACCCGTTGCGGATTTGGCATTTGCGCACACTGCTAATGAAGTAGTTCTTGCTTCAGTTGATGAATTTGGGAATTTGTTTGTACATTCCATAAATGAAGAGGATGACAATTTGACGTAACTTATCAATTTTTCAAAAAGTTTTTTGGTAGGTCTATGTTGTGCTTCGAACATCATCTCAACTATTTTATTCAACAGTGGAACTTTAATATTTGAATTGAGACGTCCTGATGAGAGTCGGGCCAGTGGTTATCACAGGGTTATCTGGTGTCCATATGTTCCAGATGACACCACAGATGAAGAATCTGATCAAGCTAATGAAGACGTTTCGAAAGTGCTTGTCATTGCAAATCAGAGTGTGGTAAGTTATTGTTTCTGTCGGTAGCCTCATCGTTTATTTGGTTGGTCGAAACTGGCAACAAATCCCAACTGGCCTTAACCTCATTTCTTAGCTCGCACAGACACTAGCTCAAAGCTAGCACCAAGACGTTTTCTAGATAATTCAATTAACTTATTAACTTTGTCATGTTTAAAACATAGGCTGAAATCTGGAATATTGAAACTGTGATCAAAGAATATGGCCCAGGACCACATACTACAGATTCAATTAGTGTAGGCTTCCAACAGATAAAGGAACACTCTCAGGTGAGTCTTTTCGTCTATAATCATCTAAATGATTTTGTCCTTGCTACATGTCATTTTAATCCTTTATAGCCAATATCTGATGCAGCTTTTCCTCCTGATGGCACTGCTTTGGCAACTGCAGCATATGATGGAGCTGTGAAGTTTTTTCAAGTGGCCTCGTTAGACAATAATCAACCACAAAGGTCTGTTAATACAGTACATCTTTAATAAAGCTTTATTCATGCATCTTTAATAAATGCATTGGTTTTACATATTGCATTAATTTTGGTACTAGATGTTTGCATCAGTGGTTTCCTCATAAAGAGAAGCCATTGTCATCGTTGTTTTTTCTCGATAACATAAGGAATCCCAATCCTGAGTAAGTGAGGTTTTTATACTTACAAATATAATCACTGAATCAGCCAGCCTGGATACCTTATATTTTAACGTTGAATGTTACCAATTTCTTGACGAGATTCTTCGATTTTCCAGAGTTCAGTTTTGGAAGTTTGCTATTACTGGTGCAAATCGAAATCGTGAATTAAAGGTTTGGAACTGTGCTACCTGGAATTGCTTGCAGACCATAAGGTGTGCTACATTTTTGACATATTCTTTTAAGAATGCAAACGTCTTTTATTTAATATGGTGTTTCTATCTTAAGCTTTGAAATGTCTATCGATGAAACCATAAAACTTGAGTTGAAAGCTGGTCTGGACGACGGCGCTGGTTTTCTCGTGTTATCTGATGTAACTCAACGCATGCTATACATTTTGCAAATTTACCAAGACCCCGACAACAATCTGGCACAGATCACATCAATTTCACAGTTTCACCTAGCCTACCCTATTTTGAGTTTTGCAATCTTGGAAGCAGGGTTCAAGAAATTCAAACAAAGTTCGGAAATCGATCAAGTGGACGAAAGCCCGTTATGTGGTACTTATTTATTTCCTTCAATTTGTTTATCAGTTAACTTCTATGCGATATGTTACCTTCTTGTTATTATAACGTTATTAGAAAACGTGCCGTGCGATATGGATGAAGATGGTTTGAAAGTAAGCGAAGCTTATGTCCATGGTGCCGTCGTGAAGCTAGTTTCCGTTTTACCAAAGTAAGTGATAACGTCACTAGAATTTTAACTTCAAATGAATAGTGTGCATATAACGTCGCTACAGACCCACTTAAAGTGATAGTACAATTATTTGGCATTTATAAAAACCTTTGTAAATTAACAGGATTTTGTACATAGTGTGGACGGGGTATGCCCTGTTCATCCCCAAGTTTTATCTTCACCAATTACACACCAAGAACAATGATTTTAATAAACTTGAGAGGTTCAGGTGCCCAATGCGATATATTGCAGAGGAATATAGAACTTCCATAATGAATGTTAAATGTGTTCTTGATGTCTAATAGGGCAGCTTAGTCAATGTTGTCCAAGTTTGAGAATGCCAACTGCATTAATCCATTATGTAAAGAAACAACAGAAATGTTTATGACTTATTTTGCTTTAACATTGCAGAGCGTGTAAGAAAAATGTCCATTCTGACTTTTTAGGTCCTTGCAGGAGTGCTCAATTGCATTTCCAATTACCCCAGCCTTATCAAGATCTGAAGACTCATTTAGCACCTTGTCTCACGATACTTTATGTAAGGAATAATAATACCAATTTTATCATGTGATGTGTAAAAATGCAATGGCCTAATTGTCACTTATTCATTAGCTTACCGTGATCAACTGTCGGATGTGAGCTTTGAAACAACTGGCTCAGATTTTCTCTCCAATGAGTCTTTTGCCAAACTGAAGTCCTCTCTAGCCAGCTCGCAAAGCTTGAATAACAGTGAACCAATTCCCATAAAACCGGAGGATTTTGCTTTGCCAAATCCAAATTCTCCAAGAAAGAGTGAATCTGACTCTCAATACTCCACCCCAAAGAATAAGTCAGATTTGGATCAAAATCTAATGAGTTTAGAAGATCCACTGATGACTTCGTTGGATTTGAAGGCACACACATCTCCGTTATATTCCATGGTGGTTGAAAAGCGATCTTCAAAATCAAGAAGTCCCAGCAAAGAAAAAACCATCGTTACACCGCAGAACATTGATGCTATCTGCAGAAAAGCTCCCCAGAGCACAGGAAGCTCTCCAAGTATGGAGGTTCAAGAAATTTTTAAAAAGGATTTTGGTAATTTTATACTTCTGTATATCACATTTACTTTTAAAATGACAGCTGATAATTCATAGCTGTATGCATGGTTGTGAATGATTTGTTAAGGAAAAACGCTTACAACATCAACAGTTTTATAAATTAGTGTATACAGTGAATGTTACATACATGGGATGTTTAGTTCTATTATGACATTGTTTCATTTTTCCAGAGGAGAGTGCAAGAGATTCTATATTCATGGTCGATAACATGATGACGAAAGTGACGTCTGATTTGCCCCGAGAACTTGTTGAAGAGTTGAAATCTCTCACAAGGTAAGGGGATTGACATATTTTTTGAACGATTTTAAGAAGTTTTAGAAACATGTCATAATGTCCATTTGTGCATTATCGTTGCAAATCGCCTTATTTATTAAGTTGTGTTATGTTTTCATAGTCTACGAGGCAATGTCCCTCAGAAGCAGCATGTTGATGCTAACCAGCAGAAATCAGCATCCCCTTCTCTCAACACATCTCTGAGTTATGATGAACATTATCAGAAATTGAACAGTGTTAAATGGCCAAGCGCTCCAAAAGTCCCTGTGCATTCCAGTCCAGTTAGAGAGTGCTCCAGTGAGAGGTCTCCCAGACGCTTTTTACTTCTTTAACTCTTGAAAATTAAGTTAGAAGCTGCTACCTAGTGTTTTGTGATAAACATTATAATATTTACTCACAGAACGTTTTCTCGATTTTTCGTTTGATGGCAAATTAGGGAAGCTGGAACATCTGAAGCTGATATGAGCACCAGTGCCGAGAACTGGATCAAGACTTCAGAATTACAGGCAACGACAAATTCTGATCAGCTAGACGGTATCATGAAGTCTATGCAGCGATTGGTCGAGATGATGGAAAGTCAAAAAGTGGAAATTGCATATCTGAAGCATAATTTTGGCAGTCTTAAAAGCCAAACTGAGGCTGCAACACAAAGTTTGAATTCAGGTTCTCTACAGAGTGATGTGAATTCCTCGATTAAGACATTGTTGCAGAAACATCGACAAGCTGAGAGTATCCTTTTGGATGAGTTGCACGTAGACTATAGTAACGATTTTTTCTATATCGCATCTACGCAAGCAGTTGAATTTTCTTATTTGGTAATGCAGCGGTTACAATTACCAATTTATTCAAGTTACACGAAGATAGAGTATTGTCAGCTGTGGCGCAATTGGTGGACAACACTATAATAACGAGGCTTGATTCTATTGTCAAATTGGAATTTCGAAATGCCATTCTCCCTGGTAAGTAGAGTTGTAGATTTAGGCTGTGAAAACTTAGTAGCATACGTTTTCACCATTTATTATTTTCTGGAGAAATAAGGGTTTATTTACAGATAAAATCTATTTTCCACAGCAATGACCAGAGACATGAACAGCTTGCAGTCCCTAATTCATCAGGATGTCGTACAACAATTGGCAACAACCGATTCTCTAGTGAGGGATAACATAGGAAAGTTGGCAGAGTCCAAGGTTAGATAGTGCATTAATCTCGCATTCTGACCTTTTTATAGTTTTTGATCAACTAACTGTTACATCCGATTTAACATCTCTTTCACAGTCGTTTTTAACGGCAATTTCGCATTCAGTCGCAAGTTCAATTCAGGGAATGATCAGATCAATTTTTCAAGAGGTTTTTCAAGTTACCATCTTGCCAACGTTTGAAAAGTCATGCCAAAACATGTTTCTTCAGATTAACGACGGATTTCAAAAAGGCGGAAAAGAATGTAGGTGCATTTTTATATGTGGCTGCTGTTTGGATAGCTGCATATCCTCGTGTTGACTCACTGATATGGTTGTTTTGAAATTTAGTTGCAAAACTGAGAGTAAAAGTTGTAAAAGTTAAGTGTTTGACAGGATTTGAACAGAAAAAGGGTACCATTTCAATTATTCAATGATTGAATATAATAACTTGTTTACAGTATTGATCTAATATTTAATAGTCCTACTGTTTGAATAATTTACAAATATGGATGTATTTAAAATAACAAAATGATTTCAATGTCTTGCATATTTTGTGGCTTTAGATATGCACCATTTAGAATCCAATTTGGAGAAACAACGGCATCAAGCGCAGAGTCTTGTCACCACTCAACTTCAAAGCTTGGTAGACAACATTCATTCAAGTACAGAACAGTTTACAGCTGGTGTAACCGATGACCTTGACAAACAGCTACAAAGTACTTTAAAAAGGTAGGTGGCCATCCCATCTCCTTGTCTCACAAAATCATGTCAGATATATCCACCAACAACAAATATTAGCAGAAAAGACTCGTAATATTTTTTATTTCTGAATTTAAATCAAACTATGTTATCTTCAGGTTTGAAGAACAACTCATGAGTAAATTTTCCACTCTGATCAAAACACAAATGGATGTTGTGATCAAGGAACATCAAGTGGCGATTGGCGACACCGTAATGAATGCAATTAAGTCAAGAGCTGTGACACCTCTTCCGGGAAGTGATTTACAGTCGCAACAGGCTCAGGTTTTGGAACTTCTGCAACAAGGACAGCTAAATGCTGCCTTCCAACAGGTAATTTATATGCTTGCTCATAAATGTGTAAAGATTCGCTTGTTAATCATTTTCACTTTTCATCAACCCACATAGCAGTGAATACCTGCATAACTGTTTTATAAACGGTCAGATTAGTTAAAAATATTATATCAATCTTCATTCTTTATTTCAGGCGTTGACAATTGGAGATTCTCATTTTGTAGTAGCAGTGTGCCAAAAGGTGAACGCGTCCGAGATATTTAACGAGTCTCAGTGTGTGTTAGAACAGCCTGTGCTGCTTTCTCTCATTGATCAATTATCGATTGATCTCTCCAATCATACAGATTTGAAACTAGAGTAAGTATTGTGCGCTCATTACTAATATTGTAAGTTTGTCCTGGAATTGGTATGAAATTTACTTTTCGTTTTAGATACCTGGAAGAAGCACTGGTCGGTTTGAATTTCAGTCATCCAGTTACAAGTAACTATGCTCCAACTATTGTTGAAACTGTCGGCAAAAGATTGCAACATTTCATTGATACCAATCCTGGACACAAGGGAACACGAAAGATGAAGTTTCTGCACATGGCCACTCAAGCAAGTGGCCGTTTTTGATTTGACTTCTCCATACAATGACAACTGACTCACACGTCTTGTTTTAAAGTACGGTATTTTAATTTGTTTTTCGTTATACTGCTGGTTTTAAACACTTCTTTTTATAATGTGGTATCCTGTAAAATTTTACTTATGGAAGTGTAATGTTAGTCGCGTTATTTTTTCAGACCGGCTTCATTTCTAGTTCACAGCATACTGTAATCATCTTACCGTTCAAATATGTGCATGCCTTTGAAAAAAAAGGTTTTCTTGTTTAGTTTGCTTCGTATGTTTCAAATTGGAATTCAAATAAATGCTGCTTTTTACATTTATTTCTTTATTAAGGGGTGATGAAGATCGTATATTTGAACACAACGTTGTATGATGATGAAGATCGTATATTTGAACACAACGTTGTATGATGATGAAGAAAAAACAACATTATTCTGGTTTATAAGGTTAGGCTATGACCTGTTACAATTGTTATTCATTTATTGAAATCAAGTTTATTATCGGTAGCAGTCAGTTGCTTCAGGAGAATTGATTTGGTGCCATGTTTTGGTTTAGTTTTCAATAATGTTGCAAAAAATACAATTGCTTAACCTCGCCATAAACAATCTAGGCTGGCTGTTTGTGATAAAAAGCAGATAATCACTAGGTGACAACATTTAATCGCAACTTTGTGGAGATTGAAACGTATTATTGGTCGTTGCTGGGTGTGGCGAAAATAATTTAGAAAAATCTGCAAATATTTTAAACATTTGTACGTATAAATCTAATTCGCCCATGGTGTTTTTATTTCTGAGGAAGCTCAAAGGTTATCAGAGATTTTGCAACAACAGCTTTTGTTAGTTATGATAACAGCTCATAGCTTGAAGGGTAAATGACTAACGTGAACTCCATAACCGATTGAAACTCAAGCAAAGGTAAATATATCCTTTTGGTTTCAAACTAGAATGTTTGGAATTGTAGTCGCCTTTTGTTAGAAAAGTAGATGGCAGCGTTCTGGTAAGTGTTTATAATGGTAAGTGTACATACAGTGCAACAGAGTAATTGAAGCCTTGTATTCCACAAAAATTGTGCAGTAAATGTGACAAGGCGATCATCAGCTTAACTATTATTTACTGCAAAAGGGGTTTGTAAGCAAAACATTCTTCTATAAATTGCTTTTGTTTGATAGTTGAATGCTAGTACAATCGGGTAAAAATGGAAAAATTGTCTGTTGCTGCTAAACTAATCAAAATAAATGGAAAATGTAGTTAAAAAAACAGTGTTATTTTCTATCGTAAATTCTGAAAATTTAATTACTTATGTATATGGCATGAAATATGTGATTAAGTGAAAATTTCTAGCTCATCGTTGATTACCAACCCGGCTTTTCAATTTTATTTTTATAGTGTATTTTTATTTATTTTAGAGAAATTAAAAAATATGGCTGAAACGAGTAAATATTTTAAGAATCAGAGCTATTCGACATTAAAGCGTCAGTTTTCGGGAGATTCAAAAGTTTTCGAAGATCCTGAATTTCCAATATCATCTCTAAAATTCAAAAGCATTCCAGGATGCATCGAATGGAAGCGGCCAGAAGTTAGTATTATTGAAAATGTCTTGAGTCATTTTCCTCGGTTTCAACATTCCACTAGTTATAGATGAACCAATTTCTGTTTGCAAGGAACTATGTACGAAACCTAGATTAGTTGATGGCAGGTTAAACAGTTCGACCATAAGTCAAGGGAGCCTCGGGAATTGTTGGTTTGTTGCTGCATGTTGCTCCTTGGCAAAGGAAAAAGACCTCTGGAACAAAGTGAGGAAAATTACTTGTCTTTATTGTCTTTTCGAGCAAACTGATTACGATTAGCTCCTTGTTTGGTAGGTAGTACCACATTATGAAGAACAAGAATACAAAAATGAACAGAAGCACAATGGGCTGTTATGCTTCCGGTTTTGGCGTTTTGGCCACTGGGTCGAAGTGGTCATCGATGACCGTTTACCCACCGTTAATGGAAAGCTAGTTTTCGCTCATTCCAAGAAGAAAAATGAATTTTGGTGTGCCTTAGTCGAAAAAGCCTACGCAAAGTAACTACAAATCTAATCATTGATATTTTTATGATAGTGAGGAGTATAAGCAGTGAAACAAAAATTGGGATTATCAGTGTTTAATCAGTGATGTTTGATTTCAATTTATTTGACTATTACAAATTCCCTATGGGGGCGTTCAAATATTGTATCATGATCTTAAGGTGGAGGGGGCGTAGTAATTTGATGATAGAAGTGAGGAGTGGGGTTGCCAAAATGATGATGTTTTATGTCACTCCATTATTTCTCATCTCTTTCCAGTCTTACACTTATACTTTTCTTTTGAAAATATGCTTTTACGTGACAAAAATTCATCATTTAAGCTCCAATTTTTATTAAAAAAGTGTCTCAATTCGAAATGTTTTGGATCACAGATGATGTCTGCATTATGCATGCATGAAGTGATGACTAATGAGGACATTTGGGGCCCGAAAATCACAAACATGCGATGACATAATATTTGAACGTATCATATTATTGAAAATGATGTTTCAGTGGTTTGCACAGGTCTCTACACCAAATTGAGCTCGTTTATGCTGCTCCTATAGGATGGCATACGTGTGCAGCAGCTAAGCGATCAGTGATTGCCCCATTAGAGAGCTCATATTTTTTGTTCCTATGAATAAAAGTCGATTTATCGTCCAGTGCTTTTAATTAATTGCAAATACTCAGGTTGTACGGCTCCTACACTGCTCTCCAGGGAGGAAATCTTGTTGACGCCTTGGTGGATTTCACTGGCGGTTTTGCAGAGCAGTTTAATGTTAACGAAGAAGGGGCCAAAGCAGATGCTGCAAAAAGAGAAAACTTGTTCAAACACTTGAAAGATGAGAAAGAGCACCACTCTCTCATGTGCTGCGCAATTTCAGTAAGGCTATTGAAGTAGACAAAGAAATCGTTTTTATTTCATTTCTTTCATTTTTCATGCTGAATTTTTTTGTGACAGGATAAGTCCCTGCAGTGCAGAGCTGGAGAAACTGAACTCAGCAGTGGACTTGTGGTGGGTCATGCTTACTGCATCACTGATGTGAGGACGATTAATATAAAGAGGACCGGCCTGTTATCATTTTTCAAAAATCAAGAGCACCTTGATATGATCCGGTTGAGGAACCCTTGGGGGAAGAAGGAGTGGAATGGTGCCTTCAGCGACAGGTGCAATGTTTGTGACTTGTCCAGGACTTGTCCAGGAGTCAGTCAAAAATTGCAGGATTGAAGTTTGCTAACTCGAAATGTAATTTGCACGCAGTTCTCAAGAATGGTTGAAAATCTCCTCCAAAGATAAAGAGAAGTGTGATTTGAAATTGGACGATGATGG
>JAQFYZ010002301.1:0-17694 GCA_034695085.1 Cylindroiulus punctatus
TATCATATACATTTCCATAAGTTGTCAAGAGCACATCCCAAAAAACGCGAGTCCCTGTTAATGTTTACAAAAAAAATATTTTCATATGTTGATCAGGAAAGGAGAAATTGTATTTGGTAATTTTATGCAGGGTGTCCCCAAAGTCGCGACGCACTTTCAATGGGCCTTAATCGCAAGGTGGTGTCGTGTATGAGCTACATGTACATGTAGTTTGGATGTGTTGTACCCTGGAAATTTTTGCACAAGGACCTTACCCTTTGGAGCGGTCACCTTGAAGCCATCGCTGAAGCGGAAGTGGTCATCAGTGGTCAATAGGCTCACACGCAGTGACCAATAATGACCATCGGAGGAAGTGGATGAACCGCATTCAAGATTCGGGCAGACTTTCCCGCTGAGTCGTTTCTGTGGGTTATGTCTTATGGTGGGTGATGTTATGTGTGTTTCTTGGCAAATATCCCTAGCAATCGCACTTTGGTGTATTTTTATGGCTTCTAGATAGAGAAGGTCTCATGGAAAAAGCGAAATGTAAGGCATGGCGCCCAATGGGGGATTTCCCTTCTCGTGTCGAGCTAACACGTGGTTTCCCTTGTTCGAGGGGGTGAAAGGACCCTTGATGGGGCGCGTGACGTCACAGTGTTGATCAGCAAAAAATGCAACGCTTATCAGATGTTGGCAGCGAAATCGGATGCTAATAAGGCATCGTCCTGGCGTTTTTAGGAAAAGCTCCCCAAGCTGGCCCTAATCCAGACCAGTGGCTGACTTCCGGGTGACGTCACCAGAGGTGAAGTGACGTGGTGTTGGGACCGGAAGCTTTGGAATGGTGACAGTTGGCAACTATTTGGGCGGCAGGCTTTTGAAAGGGAATACACAGGTTGTCACTGGGTGGCCCAAAAATGGCGTATCCTGGAGAAGTGCCATCACATTTCTGTGTAAACGTCGTTGGAAACACGTTTCTACAATGTTTGTCTAAATGTGCTTTTTATGGTGTCATGTAACACCACTGCGTATGCCACACAAATGAGAAAGTGGGCTTCTCCAAACAGCTCCTAGGCTGGCAGGGATTGCCTGGCGGTTGGGCAGCTAAATCAAAATTAATTCCGCTGAATGTAAACCAACAACGATGTTAACCAATAACCCTTTGTTTAAGGCCCATTGAAAGTGATTTTTCGCAATTGAATTTTGATAGTTTTGGACAGATATGATAACTTCAAATGAAACTAAATGTCTTAATTCAAAGTTGATATTGATAGTAAGTTCCTGCGCTATATAAAATGAAAAACATTTCGTTTTTAGAATTTTTTCCAGATATTCTTTATTTTGCCAACGACAGTAAATCTATTATATTCCCATTCAGACGGCAGGGGCTGCCCTCTATCGTCCATAAAGCAAAATAAGAGGTCAAACGTAGAATTACCGTTTTTATTAATATAATATACATTTCCATAAGTTGTCATAGAGCACATCCCAAAAAACGCGAGTTCCTGTTAATGTTGACAAAAAATTATTTTTATATGTTGATCAGGAAAGGAGAAATTGTATTTGGTAATTTTATGCAGGGTGTCCCTAAAGTCACACCGCACTTTCAGTGGGCCTGAACTTGAATATGCTTGATTTGAGATGCGACAGGCAAGTTATAAGCTGCAAGTAGCATGTAATTAGTTTAAACGATGAAAACATGCTTTCCTGTTTACTGTGTTTGTGGTAAATCTTAATTCTGACGCATTGAATTGCGACATGTACAGCAGGACAGGTGCTGTTCTTTACAGTATGCATGACATGCAGGTTTGAAATAGAAATAAATATGTTTGCATATTTGTAGCAGGTCATATTACGAAATACATGTATGTCCAAGTAGTATTTGCTTCTGGAAAAATTACAACTTGACCCAAGAAAACGCAGGAAATTCATTTTCGACATTGTTTTTTCCACATCTTAGCCATTTATACTGCAACAATTAAGGCTCAAATAATTCGCAAATAAAGCTAGCATTGCTCACCCGCAAAAACTAACAATAATGCAAATGACAAATTGCTTAAGAATGCTCCTTCCGTTTCAAGAACATGAACCCTTTTTTGTGGTTTCTTCGGTTGACATGTGGAAGGCCTCGTTTAATTACCATTCCCCCAATTGATGACTCTTCGGAAACATTTGCTGAATGCCTAATTTCCGTCATTTTCGGTGCTTCCACATGAGATTTTTTGCGCGAAATGGGAAAGTTCAAAGTCCTATACAGGGTGCTCTAGCACGCACCCTGTACAGGCTATATTTAGTCGATTGTTTGAGGAACAAAGTTTCATCCTCCATTAAGCTAATATTGCGTTACGCATTTCATAATGTTCGTTGACTCCTGAGTTATTAAAAGCTCTGTCATCCGATTTCTTTTGCTCGTCGGCGAATCTTGTGAGCTCAGTCTCAAGTTTCTGAACTATTCTCATGCTTCCTGAGTTCACCTCCCTGAAATGCCTCTCTGGGGAGGGTAACAAAATGTGAAATGTTCAAGACAGCCAAATGCTGTATTGTCTTCATAGATACACTGCATTCATTTCTTAAAAAATGTTTTACTCATGCATTTAAAAAAACACATTGAACGAAATGCAAATGAGACATAAGATATCGGGGTGAGTGGGTGGTGACGTGCAATCAGATCTATTTTTGAATAATTGAATGTTATTTTTAATGTTTGGCTTAATGCAAGGAGGGATCCGAAAGCAGATGCAAGGACGTCAATAATAATTAACCCACAAACGCAGGCCTTAATGCATGCATTTTTCTTTTGTGTCGGTTGGGAATTAGCCGCTGGGACGATAAAAAATGGGCTTATTGATTATGTGATCTGCTCCAACGGTACAACGATGATGCCTAATGGTCCATTAGCCATTATGTTATATGTGAGACGCGGCTTTAATTATGCCTCTGCTAATTTCGGTTTTAATCTCTTGCCATTAAGAGACATATTGCCAATTGAAACGCCGATTCACACCCGCATTATTCCCTTTTATTGCTTTTATTGGTTTCACCGGAAAGGACACAATGCTAAAAATACCAGCGTGTGATGCCGAATTTGTTAATCGATAAAAAATCAACCATTTTATTCGACTCACAAATTTCAGAAATATACGAAATTCTGACTTATCACGTCAGAATAAAACGTCCTCAAGATAATGTAGGGTGGTCGTAAAGTCCATTAAAAACGTCTGTGAGACCAGGTTGAAATTCCTCTTAATACTGATTATTGAGTTGGTACATCATGATAAACTGTACAAGTAAGCGCAAACTTGGACCCTTGTAACTCTGTTTTTATTGACATTGATTTTGTGACAAATACCTGATTTTATGATCACCCTGGATTTACCTAGGTAATTGAAATGAAAACTATGTCTAAATATGCTGAAAAACAGCCAAACAGTTTAACCAAAAATAGCTACACTTAGTGGCTTAACAGATTCTGATGAACATGCTGACCCTTGTTAGTGGGCAATCACTGCTTGATGCAATGCTATGAGGCGCTATCCATTAGGGTGAATATGTTGCTTGGCGCTGTTACTAGATGGCGCCACTATAACATTTTTTATTTATTTTTTCCGGTTCATATTAACGTTTGATGGTAAGGCAACAAATACTTGCAAATGGGATTTGCCAGAGACGTCCCCACACTAAAGGTAGTGTTAACTTGGTTGTTTGTCAGCTATTTTGACGAAGTTCCTGGAAAAATGGAAAGTTTGCCAAAAAGAAAACTAAATATTGAAATTAACAATCAACAATTTCTGTTGGAGTGTAATTACTACAGTTACATGTACACGTTTACGTGCAATTACATAAAGTTCACATAAACCAAGAAATTTGCTTTTAAACTCTGCATGCATATAAACTGGATAAACAACTACAGTGGGCAAAAAATGTAATTGCACACCCAATAAAAATCATATTTTTCGTAAATAAACAAATTGTTTCCAAAACATTCTCAGAATATTAGCAGAACATTTATTTACATGTATGCAAAAAAGAAATGCGAAACAATTTACCAATTATTGATAAAATGAGGAAATGTAACATTCCATTGCCAAAAACGTAGTTGCACACTTTGTGCAATGTAATGTTTTCATAAATAAAATGATAATAAAAAATAAAAGATAAATAAAATTTCATTAAATAGCAATTCTTAATAAGTGGGGTATTTTACAACGCTATAAATTAAACTACAGTATGTGTATGTATTATTATTTTGTTGCAAAATGGCTTCAAAATCAGGTCAAGTGCCCATTGCTATGAGAGAACATAGCGTTAGTCTTCATAAAACAGGAAAAAGTTTGCTGGAAATTGGAAAAATGGTTGAAATTTGTTTTTAAACTGTTCGATATACAGTACATGTAGAAGGTAGTCAATTCAAGGGACCGGCTGAAAAAGTCTGAAGACTTTATTAGGCCTAAACTCATGTTGCTGAATTACATGGTGCAGAATAAGCATTTTTACACCCAAAAAAACACATGCTTTGTACTGACATTTCCATGTCATTGCCACAACGAGCTGCAAGCCAGGCTCATTCCTGAGTGCAGTAAAGGAGTTCAAGACCAAACTAACCCCATTTAGTGACTCCTAAGGTGATAACCGAAAACGGTTCTCCGTGTTAAATCAATGGAAATAGGCCTAGGCAACACCCTCTTTGTGTATTCGCCAGTAGAGGGCAACCAGGTTGCAATATTTCCGAAAACCAGATGAGCCAAAGTTTGCCAAGTGAGTCAAGGCCCCCCAGCCATTCGCTTAGATTAATACTGAAAATGTGCCCATTTTTAGATGACAGCCAACTTACAAAACGTATGTAAATTGAACGGGTGTTATCTTTTTTATTGAAAACGAGAAAGTTGGCGAAACTATGTCCTGTTTTAAATTCGGGTGACGTACATGGGACATGTTGTTTTGAGACACTCGATATAGAAGGAAAACATGATTCTTTGGCAATTGCACCAGGACTGGATCTAGTCATGCATGTAAACCTGTTTTGCATAGCCTTAATTTAGTTGAGTATACATGTAGTTGATTTGAGAATCCGCATTGTGGATAGTTTGACTCAAATCAAACGTAAAACCAAAGCAAGCTACATGTAGTCTTTAAAGATAGTATGTAAACAGTTGTCATACATTATAATGCATACTTACCATAAGGGGAAATGTGATGAATTTGGTTTTACAATTTGAACAAACTCAGCTAGACCACACTCTGAAGATACGTTCTGGGTTGTTATGAAGTGGAGGATTCTGGGTGTTTTGCAGAATGTAACCACCAGGTTTTTAAGGTGGCAGATTTTTTTAGGCAAATGATGTAAAGTCACATGTGAGTCTGAAACTGCATGGAAACACAGTGTTTTCCTGACTGCTGGAATCCTCACTGAATATTCTGGTAATTTCATGAAATTTTTCAGTGGATCTTCATCCAAAATTCTACCATTCAGCAATAATCATACCAGAAATAATTCGTCATGTACATTTAATAGCCACAGTTGCATTTTGTGTTCATGTGTTTATCCAGCTGTGAGGCGTCCCAAGGCCTGCGATCGAAACCCGAAACGAAATCAAACATTTTATTATTTATTTTCTTTATGCTGAACCCTGGCGAATAAATCGGTTGGCGTTTGCAATTTTAAACCGAAAATAGAGGTATTCGAGACAGGAAGGCCAAAAAGCCAGATCCTGTTGCTGATTTAGACAGTTGCAGGCTATCTAGATCCCCAATTTAAATGTGTTTATTTTAATTCGGTGGCTTTGAAGCCTAATGAATAAATTGATCTAATCGGTGTTTGCTGATATGCCCATATGAAAGATAAATAAACCGCCATTAGAGCCCTTTTACGGCTCAGTAATCGACTGAGCAACTTAATTAAACAATTGGAGAAAGTTACACAAACACCAACTATTATTAGCACGAATTTCTCCAATTTGGATTATAAACTTTTGTTTGAGCTTCCCATTTACTCCCTTGATTGTTGAATTTCGGATCAACAAACAAAATGCACGTTGTGACCATTTGCTGTTTTGGCTGTACTTCGGAATATGCCCTACTTCTGCCCTGCTCAAGCATAAGCTTCTACTCACAGCAGCAGCTCTTTAGGGTTAATTGAAGTTAGGATTGGTTAGGTTAGGACAAATGCAAAAGAAGCAAATATGATAAATTGACACAGATCGGTCCACAATCGCAGAATATTAATGAACAGAATTTTAATACAATTTCCCATTTGTTTGTTTCATTTGTGCATGTACAATTGCTGCATTTCTCTGATATATTGTTTACATTTCCGATTGAATTATACGAAATTTTATGAAACCAGCTAAAGTGCTTTCTAAAGCGCCACTTAAATCCATTGAAATGCTAATATTTAATCCCTTGTTACATGTTCAGATCGAAATTCAAATTAGCCGCTCGTTGTGATTGCATGCAGTTCAACTAGAAAATCCCTCGTAATTCAGAAGGTAAAGCGCCATAGCATATGTCTAATCTTAGAGTGCTATTCGGAAAATAAGTTCTGCCCTGCTGCGGTAAATTCGATTCGTCAATTCAATTCAATTTAAGGCCCATTGAAAGTACGTTGTGACTTTGGGGACACCCTGCATAAAATTTTCAGAAACAATTTCTTCTTTCCTAATCAACATATGAAAATAACTTTTTTGTAAACATTAACAGGGACTCGCGTTTTTTGGGATGTGCTCTTGGCAACTTATGGAAATGCATATGATATTAATAAGAACGATAACTCTATGTTTGACCTCTTATTTTGCTTTATGGGCGATAGATGGCAGCACCTGCCGTCTGAATGGGAATGTAAGAGATTTACTGTCGTTGGCAAAATAAAGAATATATGAAAAATTTCTTAAAACGAAATAACTTGTCATTTTATATAGCGCAGGAACTTACTATCGATATAAACTTTGAATTAAAACATTGAGTTTCATTTCAAATTATCATATCTGTCCAAAATTATCAAAATTCAATTGCAAAAAATCACTTTCAACGGCCCTTAATACACCAACAGTCAACACCTGATGTGTCACATGGTAGTGGGGGTGGCAGATTTACACAAGTACAATAATGCTACAGCAAAGTATAATAAAGCTCATGAAGATGACATGCCAGACAAGTACAAAAAATTTACAACAAATTATGACAAAAAGTGAGGCGAAATCACAGAAAATGAAGTACAGAATATATGGAATATACAAATAAATAAGCAAAATACTGTACGCCATATGCATGTATCATTTGCAAATTTGCAAATGAAGGGTCATTCATACAGCCCTAGGTGATTTTTGTAGGCGGATGCAGTATCTGGTTTTCGCAAACTCAGATAATTCTGCGAGTTATGAAACATGTTCCCACCAGGGGCAAGCGTTAAAGCAAGCCATGTAAACTCACTTCTGTAGTGCTGTTTAAGGTGAGCCATGCATGTAAACATGGTGATAATGGCTAGTCAGTTGGCCGATTTGAGGGGGATTACTTCCGCCGAAAAAAATGTTATTGTGGAAATATTTTCGTTTTCATCGTTTCACGTTTTAACTACCGATAATGATTTGGAAAAACATGAAGTTTTTTATAGCAAAATGCATAACGTAACATCGCAATCAGCCTCAGGTTAATGGTACATTCCTGAAAAGATTACGGCTGCAGATAGCTCGAAATTCGGACTACCACTCATACCAGATCGCATTTGATTATGAAATTTATGTCGGAATTTCCTGAATTTCCAGCTAATAAACTTCTGTTTTCGTTCACGCACCAAGGCCTTCTTCTCAGCCAAGTGCGATGCACTTTCTCATCTGGTTCAACTCGCAGTTTTTCTGTCTGAATCCTGTTTAAGTTTTTGACCAATTCTAAGAGTTCATTAACGAAAGTCCCAGAGAAACATCCGCTTTTATGCAAATGAGCGAGAATATCAGGCATCGAAGTTTGCAGTGTCATAAAATAAGGCGCGTGTAATGGAGCGCCTTTTTTACTCTTACTTTCTGCTTTTTAATGCCTTCCTCCAAACTATTAATGCACCTGTTTGTTTTATTAATTAAACCCATCTTACTGTTTGACAAATATTTGAAACACGCAGGCGCTAACTGATGTTGTTGACCGATGAGTCTGAAATCCTCGAACTTGAATTTTGCTTATCAATGCATAATCTTTATTTGCAGTATTTTGCTCTTTTGATGAATACCTACATGTATATTTGTTGTGAAAAATCCACTAACGTGCATAATTGGTGATATGTCCATATGGAAAAGAAATGCATTTAGAAATACATTATAGAAAATGCATTTTGAAATGCATTTTAAAATATCCGTAGATTGAGACACAAGTGTATTTCATAATAATTTATAAAATGCATTTGTTGAGCATTTCCTAATGCATTTCATAATACATTCCATAAATTGTTCATATTGTATTGTAACATGCATTAGTAAAATGCATTTCTATTTGCATTTAAAAATGCATTTATTGTGGAGCTTTTTTTGGAAAAATACATTTCACAATTTGCAGTGTATTTCAAAATTCATTTGAGATACATTTCTTTTGCATGTGGGTGATTTTAAAAAGATATACGTCTAAAAATTGTTTCTGAAAAACATATTACAACTGTTCTACATTTCACCGGTCACAGCGATGACGATGCTATCAATAAGGACAATGCATTTAAAATTTATTATTTCATGCAATTTTTCGAAAAAAAGTTCTTAAATTATAAATAACCTTAGTACTAAACACGTTTTTGAATGGACTTACATGTAGTAGCACGTCCAATTGTTCATATTGTATTGAAACATGCATTGTGAAAGGCATTAGTAAAATGCATTTCTGTTTGCATTTAAAAATGCATTTATTGTGGAGCTTATTTCGAAAAATACATTTGCAATGCATTTCAAAATGCATTTGAAATACATTTATTTTGCATGTGGGTGGTTTTAAAAATATAAACGTCATGTACATGTATATTTCAAAAATTGTTTCTGAAAAACATGTTACAATTGTTCTACATTTCACCGATCACAGCGATGACGATGCTATCAATAAGGACAATGCATTTAAAATTCATTATTTCATGCAATTTTTCGAAAAAAAAGTTCTTAAATTATAAATAACCTTAGTACTAAACACGTTTTTGAATGGACTTAGTAGCACAGCCTCGATCGAAATCACAACAGGTGAAAGATGTTCCCAGGAACCCTTCCTTCAAACATGGCATTCCTGGAAATTCCAGCATTCCTTCACTGGCAGTCGGTTTGGTAATTCCCGACAGACCCTGTCATTTGAGAATCTCAAATTACTGTATTTCGAGACGAAAATTTCGAGCAGTTTTTGCAGGCAGGCCGCTTTTACATTTATTTGCTAATTGCTGGCTACGTCTGATTCCCTGGCATTTTTTCGACTGAAAATCTGGGAAAAAAAAGACTGGCCTAAATGGACGACCCTTTTAATTAAGGGGCGTAACGAGGGCTGTGCGACGTTCCGCTACCTGCAGGTAAAAGGTTAATACACCACAACCTGTAATTAGGCTTTAAAATGCTCATCTGGCCTTTTAGCACGTAGGCTTATTCGTAATGTGGTTGCCGAATTTGTTTCAAATGACTGTAGAATGCTAATTTGCTTAATTGCTCCAATTAGCGTGGTTTTTCGGCCTGATTTGCGACGTGTAATTTTACTAATTCACTAAATTCGGATTGTCTTTGAGATGGTTGACCGCCTAGCTTTGGTAATTGAGTTCTGGTCCATGATCACTGCAATTCGTCCCTTTTATGAAACAAAATGGCGAGTCGAAAGTGGCTAAGTACATACTTTGTACTTTGTCTCTTAACATGGTAGGTATTCAGGGACACTCACAGGTGTCCCAGGACACCAGCTGTGAGATCGTGGTGACATTATGATTTAATTAAGGCCCATTGAAAGCGATTTTTTCAATTGAATTTTGATAATTTTGGACAGATATGATAATTTAAAATGCAACTACATGTAAATGTTTTAATTCAAATTTGATATTGATAGTAAGTTCTTGCGCTATATACATGCAAAATGAAAAGACATTTCGTTTTAAGAATTTTTCCAGATATTCTTTATTTTGCCAACGACAGTAAACCGCTTATGTTCCCATTCAGACGGCAGGTGCTGCCCTCTATCGCCCATAAAGCAAAACAAGAAGTCAAACGTTGAATTATCGTTTTTATTAATATCAAGTTGTATCAAGTTGTATAATATCAATAATATTTAAGTTGTCAAGAGCACATCCCAACAAGCGCGAGTCCCTGTTAATGTTTACAAAAAAATTATTTTAATATGTTAATCAAGAAAGGAGGAATTGTATTTGGTAATTTTATGCAGAGTGTCCCCAAAGTCACAACGCACTGGGATGTTTAGTCAAACTGGATAGACATCGATGACTTTGTGTCATTTTCTAGGCAAGTTGATTAATATCTGATGAATTTATGTCTAAAGCACTCAATTGTGGCGCTTCATTCCATAATATGAAGAATCATAGCCAGACTTTTATTGGAACTGTATGCTATTGTGGATTAGCCCGCTGGAAGATGTTTATTACAGTTTATTAATAATATAAATTTAATCCACGTTAAATAATGGGTATTGTAGCCACTTGCAATCTAGAATAGAAAATGGCATCCTCATAAGAAAACACTCAAGATGGCCGCTGATTTCATGTGAACTAATCGCCTGGTTTTAAAAGCAATTTCTTGATGTCTGTGTGAAATTTAATATGCACTGTATAAGGAATACTCATACTTATGCTGCCATCTATTGGCAAGTTTATTAAATTATGATGAAATTTCGACCACTTAAAACGCTCAATTATGGCACTTAATAGGTTTGTTTCATAATATGAAAAATCGCTGCCAAATTTTAGAGGAACTACCTTCTATTGTAGCAGTAGAGTATAGACAAGTTCAAAATCTGCTCAATAGAGGGCGCAGCGAAATAGAGCACTCTTAGCCTGACATACAGTATAGTAACTTATTCATTACAGCCATAGAGTAGAATTGGATTAGCCCGTTGTGAGGCTAAGATTGTCATTATTTGCATCGTAGATTAGCCTCAAATCGTTTCTTTTCTGAGCAAGCTTGCTTGAGATTTCGCCTCTGGGCCTTGGGTCACGAAAGGGGTAATACAAGAAAGACCAGCAAAAGGTTCTTCGCAAACTTGCTATTAGGTGTCTCTGCAGGAGGAATGAGCCTCCTAGAATTATTATAATTGCATAAAATATAATTTGCATTTTTCGTTTCTGAAATGTGAAAAGACTCGCAGCGAGCGAATAAAGGGATGCAAATAGCATTTCGCCAAATGTTGTCTATTATTACCCTGAAATAACGTGGGCGTCGGAAGTCAAACGGGAATACCCTTGGCCTATTTTTTTCCAGGTTTATTGAATTTAAACTGGCCGGTGGGATTAAACGAATAATAGTGTTTTTGTTGTTAGGGGAATATTTTGAGGATAGTTTTAAAAGAATGTTCCGACCTGTAATAAGCCGCAGAAATTGAATACCTGCCTATACCAGCCCACGAATCGTGTTTTCAAACACTTTAACAAAGTTTCAATTCTCAGAAAATCATGTATTTATCAAAGCATAACTGCATCCTGATAACATTCAATGAGGGATTTTTCCATGGTTGGTTCCTTGATCTAAGTAAGTCGTGCGTGTTTTACATGCTTCACACATTATGTTGTATGCTATAACATTGTTTACATAGAGACGTTGACGCACCTTAAATATAGCTTCCTTACACCAAATCACTTGTAATGTTGCTTTACATGAAGGGCTCTGCAGTCTGGCACCTGGTGGTGACATTTTCCCAATTCAGGTATCTTAAAATTCCAATGCAAACATAGACACATCATTTAGTTGATGATGTAGTAGTGGATAAAATAATTGATTTGAGATTGTTTGTGAATGTTTGCTTTAAGTTACTTCAAATCAAACGAGAGTCGTGCAAATCGTGTGTACAGTTTAAACATGCTTAACTTGAGATGAATATTTTTCCAATTCAGGTATCTTAAAATTCCAATGCAAACATAGACACATCATTTAGTTGATGATGTAGTAGTGGATAAAATAATTGATTTGAGATTGTTTGTGAATGTTTGCTTTAAGTTACTTCAAATCAAACGAGAGTTCCTGCAAATCATGTGTACAATTTAAACAAGCTTAACTTGAAATGAACACATATGGAAGTCCCCCACAAAACCCATTAAACTTTTGGGGAAAATAATGTATGTATCTGGTTTTCGCAAACTCACATAGGTCACACCCCTGCTATTTTATGAAGCATAGGATTCTGGGTGTTTTGAAACATGTTACCACTATTAAGTCTTGATGCAGGTCTTTCTTACAGTTAGCCACTTAACGACCCGTTAAGTAAAAGGGGATTCTTTTCTGTAAAAATGGCCGTTGTTTCCGATTTAACACGGCTGGTGCTCAGCAGTAACTCACCTGGGCGTGACTTATTGCGGCACTTTATTCACTTTCGCCATTGTCCTGCACACGGTGACCTTTGGCCCGACAAGGTGTAAGTCACGCAACGAGCCAACAACAACTAGCCTTTATTCTGTGCTAGGTAAACCGTGCATGTGACGCCTCCATAATGTCATCTTATTTTACCGTAGTAAAGCTGTTGTATGCTGTCAGCCATCCACAACTTGCGTGCTTTTGTTAGAGGGCCATGACCTATGACCTCTCACTGTGGGTCACCCCCTTACCTGGTGAAATTGATTTGGTCAAACGTTGTAAATATCGTGCGCGAAAGACATGCATGTATCCTGCCCATTGAAAGAGATTTGTTGCAATTGAATTTTGATAATTTTGGACGGATATGATAATTTCAAATGAAACTAAATGTTTTAATTCGAAGTTTATATTGACAGTAAGTTCCTGCGCTATATAAAATGAAAAGACATTTCATTTTTAGAATTTTTCCAGATATGCTTTATTTTGCCAACGACAGTAAATCTCTTATATTCCCGTTCAAACGGCAGGTGCTGCCACCTATCGCCCATAAAGCAAAATAAGAGGTCAAACGTAGAATTATCGTTTTTATTAATATCATATACATTTCCATAAGTTGTCAAAGAGCACATCACAAAAAACGCGAGTCTTTGTTAATGTTTACAAAAAAAATTATTTTATAAGGTGTTGATCAGGAAAGGAGAAATTGTATTTGGTAATTTTATGCAGGGTGTCCCCAAAGTCACAACGCACTTACAATGGGCCTTAAGCATACAGTATGCAAGATATTGCTATCATTGTTATCAAATCATTACTTAAAATTCTGTTATCGATATGATCACAGGCTATGCTTACAAACTACACTATACTGTATGAGATGACGTATACATGTGTATGATTATTCCTTCTTTTTCAATCAAAACTGTCCACTCAATTTCAAGCTGCATGGTTCACCAGAAATGATTTTTTATATGGGGCCATAATGTAGATGCGAATGCACCTCATTTGGTAACCTGTCTGAATGCAAATCCTTTTCAAACTTTTTTAAAAAGTTTTTTTTCTTCTAAATTTTGTGAGTGAATGAAATACCTTCCTCGTAGTTAGTTTATATAGGAAGTGTTAATGTTACAACATGCCATAAATCAACTCGTGGCGTCCCGGTGTTGTTGCTAAAACCGTTCATGTTCCTCCTCGTCCTGACCAGAAATTATCTTAAAAAATCATCTCGACTTATTATTTAACGCTCTTTTTTGCGATAGGCTAATCGCCTTGGCTGGCGGCCATTTTGTTGCTTTCGGCCAGGAATGTCAATGAATCTTAACCGCTTTATTGTTACCATGATGCTGATGATTGGTATTACCTATACTTAGGCCGTCAATTGGGCGAGATTTAAAAGTTCGTGATATCGTTTGGGTGGTAACCATTAGTTTGTTTACCCTCGGAGTTGAAAAGAAACATAGGCAAGTGACGTCATAGTTCGCAGGTCATTTTCCTATTGCTTTTCACTTCCATGCATGGAAATCCTCGTCCTAGGTATATCACATCAACTATATTTACATGTGAGGTTTTGCTCAGCTCAAATAAAGCTGGATTTGCACAACGTACTGGAGTTGCGAGTTTACATTACTTGCCTGCAAGTCTGTCACCTGGTGGTGGCATGTTGCAAAACACCTAGAACCCTGAGCGTCATTACAAA
This sequence comes from Cylindroiulus punctatus, assembly GCA_034695085.1. NCBI lineage: Eukaryota > Metazoa > Arthropoda > Diplopoda > Julida > Julidae > Cylindroiulus > Cylindroiulus punctatus. The sequence goes on from JAQFYZ010002301.1 coordinate 14,173, forward strand.
GCAGCAAGGGTATTGGAAGGTGTAGTCTAGGTAAAGATCGTCGGTATTATAAGCACCATTATTACTTTCAGTTTTTGAAATAAATTAATGTCACTTTTCCTACAGAAACATTTACTAAAGTATGTCTGCTCCTCCAAAACTAAGTCCAGCTCCTCACTTCCTCACACTCCTTGCTCACTTGTCATCATCAAACATTGTATGACGGAATATAGAAGTACACAAAGATACCAATGTAATATGCAAAAACTAGATGATTTTATCAAAAAACGTTGGTAATTACAGGTAAATTGAATTTTGATATAAAAATAACCAAAACTACTTCCAGCTCCTCACTTCCTCACACTCCTTCCTCACTTGTCATCAAACATGTTATGATGGAATATTGAAGTACACAAAGATGCGAATGTAATGGGCCAACAAAAACCAGATGATGTTATCAATTAACGTTGGTAATTACAGATAAATTGAATTTTGATGTAAAAATAGCCAAAACTACGTCCAGCTCCTCACTTCCTCACACTCCTTCCTCACTCGTCATCAAACATTTTATGACGGGATATAGAAGTACACAAAGATACGAATGTAATGTGAAAAAACAAGATGATTTTATCAAAATAAAACATTGTTAATTACAGGTAAATTGAATTTTGATATAAAAATAGCCAAAACTGCTTCCAGCTCCTCACTTGTCATCAAACATTTTATGATGGAATATGGAGGTACACAACGATACGAATGTAATGTGCCAAAAACCAGATGATGTTATCAAAATACGTTGGTAATTACAGATAAATTGAATTTTGATGTAAAAATAGCCAAAACTACGTCCAGCTCCTCACTTCCTCACACTCCTTCCTCACTTGTCATCAAACATTTTATGACGGAATATAGAAGCACACAAAGATACGAATGTAATAAGCCAAAAACCACATGATTTTATCAACAATTTTGATTTTTGTTTGCTGTTAAGCGTTGATTTACCCATAAAACCATTTCTCTAAAATAAGAAAAAAATCTAAGCCTAACCACAAGCAAAAACCAAAATTGTTGATAAAATCAAGTAGTTTTTGGCCCATTACATTACATCTGTGTACTTCCATATTCAGTCATAAAATATAAGAAATCGAAGATGCATTTTTTACTCACAAATCTCACAATGCAAATTCTCAACGCCATTCTCACAAAATGCATTTGTCCAAAAACTTTGCTTAGCACTCGTATCCCTTTGAATGCTGTCTTCAGTTTGAGATTTCACTTATGCAATTATAGACTCGTCATTTAGGAATATACATGTACATGAACGTATAACAAGTCTGGCATATCTGACCAGATATGGCAGATCGGGAAGTCCTCTATTGACGCCTAGGGACGTAATTGTGGCGTTTATCGAAGCTTAATCCATTGGCCAAACTCGTTTCATTCGAATGGGGACAATTGATGTCACCTCTGGTGTGGGGGTACCGCATTTTTGTGCATTGTGCTGGGGGTGCCGAAGGGGTGAGCTGGGGGGTGAGGGGTGGGGGGTGCCTCTGCCTACGCCATTCTCTGCGTGATTTGGGAAACTAGTTCAAACCTAATGCTGGCCACGGTGGATCCTCTTTTGCATTATCATCCACGGCCATTTATCGGTCATCGACCTGGTTTGAAATCTGAAAAACGCCGTCATCATCTTCACTCGAATTATTCGCGATGCCATTTTAATTCGGCGTTAAACCCGCGGCGAATTAATTTAGATTAAAAATGTTAATTCGGGCGGCGCGTTTCATGCTCGCCAGGGGAAAGTTTGCCTGAAATGGCGGAAAATTGGCGAAAATCATACGCGGAAAGAATGCATTTGCGTCCAAATTATGGTCGCAAGACGGCGAATTAATCTTGAAATTAGCCAAACGAGACCCGGAATCGAATTAAGGGACGCCACCCTATCGAAACTCTGTTTGGTTTGGAGAAAACTTCGGTTTCAAAAACCCAAATGCGGTTTCAAAGTTCTGCATGGTGATCGTAATGTCACTGTGTACTCTCATTTCATAAATTAATGTGAAAACAGTGTTGAAATTACAAGGAACGCATTTTGAAGAAGCTGGAATTGTGAATGCCACTATTAAAGTTCCAAACCCAGTTGCTAAAAACGATTTTTTAAATGGTTGATGTTTGTGATCAAAATTCTTCGCACACTGGATATTTTTGGTAAGTTTGCAAATTGTATGTTGAAATAGCATGTTTTTCTGAACAAATGCCATACATTGTACATATTATCTGTTGAGCAAAATGAATTCCTAAAAGCATGCTATCTGTGGAGCAAAATGAATTCCTAATTCGACTATGAGATAGGAAAACTAAATTTGAGGATTTTTCAATGTTATGTCATCGCAAGTTTGTGATGATGACACTATCATTGCTCAACATATTTTCGAATTGCAGTCGAGAACAATATTTATCAATGAACATACATGTACGTAAAATGAGCATGATTATAGCCTTCTGCGTAGTCACACAAAAGCAATTTACGAAAGAAAAATGACAGGCGAAATTTTTTGTATACAAATGAATGACAAATAATGGCCCAATAGCAATGATGCCATCGTCATTTCAACAATTACAGAAGACATAATTTGGCTATTCCCCTTGCAAGGTGATGACATAATATTTAAACTTGAGTCAATTGAATTCTCAAAATATACACGAAAAGGCCATTTCAGTTTTCTGTTTTGTTTCCATTTTAATACAATGCAATTTGAACTTTATACGAGCGTAAATAACGTTTTTTTTTAGTAAAACGTAGTACTTTAATTATTGTTTTCAAACATCGTAAGTTAAAAAAAAGTTGCTTACAAATTGAATGTTTGTTGAAATCTAAAGAATGGCAAGAATTCTGCAAGCAGCTCCTGCACAAATTGGCTTTTCTTGATTGTCTAACACCTACAACAAGACCACATTTTATTTGCGACATTTTTTCAATCGTCTTCAGCTTTTTATTGTTTTTCAAAAAATGCGTTCGTCGAATATCATACAGTATGTTCTGAGTAAGTGTACACACGGTCACTTTCAATTTGCAAAAAAATTCAATCGTCTTAATTTCATTTGCATTTATTGTTTTTGAAAAAATGTATTTCTCGAATATCACAGCTTCAGAGTAGTTTTGCACTTTTGTACATGTGCATGTACATTCGCACATTTTCCCCCATCTTCAGTTTTATTTTCGTTTCATTAATTTTTAACGTTTTTCAAAAACGCGTTCTCGAATATCACATCTTCTGAGTAATTTTGCTCACGGTCACATTCAATTTGCAAAAAAATTCAACCGTCTTAATTTTATTTTCATTTTTTTTCATTCTTTTTGAAAAAAAATGCATTCCTTGAATATCACATCTTTTGAGTAATTTTGCACACGGTCACATTGTATTTGTAACTTTTTTTAATTCTCTCCAGTTTTATTTTATTTAAATTTATTTTTTATTGGTTTACAAAAATGCGTTTCTCGAATACCACATCTTCAAATTAATTTAGCACTTTTGTACATCCCCT
>JAQFYZ010002302.1:0-17694 GCA_034695085.1 Cylindroiulus punctatus
GGGGGGTATTCCATACCCCCCAAACCCCCCGGTGGGCCTACCACTCAAACATCCCCCAAACTCAACTTCCATGTCACGTCACTGGGGGGTGGTGGGGGCGCATATTGTCAGTCTTGCCTAGGGCACCAAACAGTCTCGAGCCGGCACTGCTGGAAAGGACTGCAGCATACTGTTGGCTGTGATAATGTTAACGATAATCGAAGTTTAATTGGCAAACTAGTTTGAAAACTCGTCTCAAACTTTGCCCAAATGCCCAACCTCGTTCCTGTCTATTCTGATCATTTGGCATTTAGATGGCTAAAATGTCAAAAGTATGGTAATGCAATCCTGCAATGCATAAACAGTCCAGATAGTATACAATAATTGCATTTGGCTACACTGTAAACCATAATGTTGTACATGTACATTTGCACCCCATTATAGGACTTGGGTACCTTTTCATTAAGAAATGATCCACATCAATGTCTGCTAATGACCTTCACCATGGAATGTATACATTTGGTCATCTCCTGTACCCTTGTGGTTATTGCAAAAATAAGCAAAAATAAGAAAAGAAAAAATTAATGCAAATGTACCTCGGAGGTATATTTGCCATGGGCATATGTACCTGAAAGTGTTGAAAATTAGGTATAAATGATTATCATATAATGTATGTACCCAAAGGAAGTAGAGGATTTTAATATTTGTACCTCTAGGTACAATATGAATGGGTACAAATGTGGACTCATATGTACCCCTAGGAACACATGTCAAGGGTACACGTGCAATCAACATATGTACCCATAGGGTGTGTATGTACTTTCAAAAAGTTTGTTCCCTTAAGGTTCAACATTTGTACTTTTTCCGTTTAGAGTGTATACTACAGGATATGCCCTGCTCCGCCATAAACACTACACGAGAAAGTGGGCTTTACCTAACGGCTCGTAGGCAGGCAGTGATTGCCTAGCGGTTGGACAGCTGAATAAAGAAATTTCGTTTTTAGGTCGTTTTAGGAAGATCACAAAAAAGGAAAAATCAAATAAAAACAAACAAAAAAGATTAAATTTCGATAGATATAGGGCTGAAATTTAAATATTTTGTGCATGTTTGACGCTTGGCATAACTGCAGTATACCCCTGAAATATTCCTTCAATTCAAACAAGATGAATTATTATTGACCGATAGCAGACATGGCATCTCGTCGTTTGAATGCTGTTGCATGCATTACATTTTGATATCTGGATCGTGTCCGTGTCCTGTATGCATTTGTACACTATACGACAGCTGTGGAAATACTTTAGGAAAGATGGAAAAGTGGTTCGACACTTGATTCACTGGCGCAAATCCATCGCAAGCAGGAAATATTCTCGATGTGTATAGAAATTGCGAGTGGATATTGGCAAAGGCTATAAATTCACATAGAAAGCAGATTGAATTTTATCATATGCAGCAATAAAATTTATATTTTCTATTAAATGCAAATTCACGGGAAATCGTTCAGTGCGCCAGACCAATGTTTTGATTGGAAGGATTTGGTGATAAGATCATATCAACTTGCCAGAAGTAGCTTCGCACCCATGAAGTTCGCATTCACACCAGCCAGGTCAAATCATTTTCTGGAATTTGTTTTAAATAAAATTGACTTCAGTGCACTGTAGTTCATGGTGCGTAGTTGACATTTTACATTGAGGGTTTAATCAGTTTAAACATAATTATATTTCTTGGTTTCCAACGCTGTTGGGGAAAAAACCCATACAGTATAGGTTTTCAGGTTTGAATAAAACACTATACATATAATATTTATTGGAAAAATCAAACTGCTACGATGAAAAAAAGTATTCAAATTTTATGCAGCAGTGCAACATCCCTTAGAAGAATTTGGTAGTGTTTCATTCATTGCGCGCTTGTGTTTCATGGGTGAGTGCATGCAACCATTGGTATAAGTGCATGGTGTAGCGTTTTCTACCATTGGGCACAGCTGTGACGTCATTAGCATTTTCTGCCCACCATAAGGTCTTTGTATATAAAATCGATACAGTCATTTTGAAAACATATCAACTATATTGACTTGGAGAAAATCCATGAAGGGACGACCATTAAATCACCGACGAGCATGTCTGCGTTTATGATATTGTCTAGGAACATTTTGGAGGGCGCACATAACATTTACACATTTGTGTTTCTAAATTTAACGTTGGCAAAGTTTTCAATATATAATTTTGTGTTAATGCTGAAGGAAAATTTACAGAGGAATTCATTACATTTACTTTTTTACTTGCATGTAATTCGGCCCTGGCTTGATCCCACAATACCGAACTGACTGACCTGCATCATTTTTAAAAAAAAAACATTTTTGAAAAAAGCCAGGCCCAAAAACTCAAAAATCCCAAACATCACCAGCGAACTGAATGTTATGAACCCCTCTACACATCGGTGTGTGTTTTAGCTCGCCAACTATTAAAATGTTGAAGCACAGCTAAATGCAAATCGTCTAATCATTTCGGCCACAACCGCCTTGAACCGTTTAAGGCCCATTGAAAGTGATTTTTGCAATTGATTTTTTATAATTTTGAACAGATATGATAATTTGAAATGAAACTAAATGTTTTAATTCCAAGTTTATATTGATAGTAAGTTCCTGTGCTATATAAAATAAGAAGACATATTCTATATTTTGCCAACGACAGTACAGTAAATCTCTTATATTCCCATTCAGACGGCAGATGCCGCCATCTATCGCCCATAAAGCCAAATAAGAGGTCAAACATAGAATTATCGTTTTTATTAATATCATATACATTTCCATAAGTTGCAAGAGCACATCCCAAAAAACGCGAGTCCCTGTTAATGTTTACAAAAAAATAATTTTAATACGTTAGTCAGGAAAGGAGAAATTGTATTTGGTAATTTTGTGCAGGGTGTCCCCAAAGTCGCAACGCATTTTCAATTTCCCCAAAAACTTGACCCAGAGTGGAGATGACATCACCCTCACTTCGAAACACTGACCGTGTTTGCAAACCCGAATTTTCATAAGAGTAATCTGAACAGCTCGCATATTCATCACTTTCAACTCAGGCGATAATTTATGGAAGTCATGATTGAAACCAAACCGAGCATTACTGGAGCTCAGTAGGCCAGCAGTCATCAATTCGCTCACTTTCACGCATGATCTCAAGTTTATCGATTTTGAGGTTTCTGGTAACGGCCCCTGTAATAGATTTGTTTTAACAGCATCCATATTGCGAAAATTGTTTAATCAATTCATTGTCGATTTCCTTCTCTGGCTGGCCGTATTGCTTTTTTATTTCATCAGGCCCCTTGGCTGTGTGTACGGTGTCGATGATCTATTCGGTAATTTAGCGCTCGTAGTTGTTGTAATAGGACCGTTTGTAAATGGGGTCCATGGTGGACGAGGAGGAGGAGAAGGGGCTTTTTTTCGAATTGCGCTGTGACGCGTACGCCCCAAACGGGATTACTCGGCGTCAGCTGTGACTTAGTACTTACTCCATTGCTCTTGGAGGGGACTTTTTCCGTCACGAGTGGGCTAGTTATTTGTTATAATAATGTGTATGCCCAGCTTTTTTCAATTTCGGTTAACTCCCATCGCTCGCTTTCAGGGCATTGTGCAGCCATGCATTGAAGAAGTGAAAAGTGAGACCATTTGTGGGAAACTTATGGACAATCATTGCCAGCAAAATGCAAACAGCGTGTACATGCACTGCTACGTGGAGAAGAAGTAGCCAAAAAGTCCCTGAAGCAATGGTTGGAATGACCAAATTACGAGTGTGCCCATAGGGTTGGCTTCAGTGGGGATTTGGACATCGAATTATCATTAACGGGTGATTATACGCTGTAAACCGTAAAGGTACAAATGCAGTTTTTGTAGGGTACAAATGTGCATTTGCACCCCATATATCATATATGTACCCAAGGGGATGAGATGATTTAAATATACCCCTAGGAACACATGTCAAGGGTACACGTGCAATTAACATATGTACCCATAGGGTGTGTATACATGTATAGTTTCAAAACATTTGCACTTTTTCCGTTTAGAGTGTAGATGTCTAAGTTGTTCTTAATGAGATTTCATGGTGGATGTCCTGCTGTGACAACTTCTAGATTTTTTCCTGAGTAATTTTATAACAACCATTCAATTACATGTATAATGCAGCTACTGTGTCAAAAAAAGTTGTTGTGCAACTCTTAATTTCATTTCGATAATTTCAAACAATATACACAGTAGTTACTGAATAACTGCAAAGCAAGTATAACTGTATAATATATAATATATATAAGCTGTATAACTTTATTCAAGTCAGTAAGACCACGAGAATTGTAAAGCATATAATGACAGCATTGCGAATTTGATAAACATTTTGTCAAAATCGCAACGCTGTGGTTTTGGACTGATTAAAGCATTATTAACTTATCAAATTATTAACAGAATGGTAATACTCGTGCACTACACACAATTTCATACGATATTTCGTCACGTAAACAATTTCCATGGTGTAAAATATATGCGATCTGGCATTTGTTTTACACTTAAAATTTGTCAATAGTATTACTCGAACATTTGTTTTACTCATCATATCAAAAGAGCAGAAAAAGATAAGGATATTTTAATGCATATCCTTATCTTTTTCTGCTCTTTTGATATGATGAGTAAAACAATTACAGCTACAAACGTATAGACGACATATTTGTGTTATAAACATACATGTGTAGTACACAAGAACGACACCTGTGCTATAGAATTAACTTGATCCTCGTTTTTATTTCTTATGCTTTTTCGAGGTTTGTTGTGTGAATTTGAGTTTTATCTAAACTAATGATCTAAAATTATTTAGCTGCCCCTAACTTCCAGGCAATCACTGCCAGCACTGCAGTTACAAGTATATGTAGAATACATGAATATGTATACATGTATTTCCAATTTGCTACACTGACATGCACTATACGGTACTATCGAACTGTACATGAAATCCACCAAAGGAGTAGAGCTGAAATAATAAAACTGCTTTTGGAGCAGAGGCACATTGTAGAACATAACAGAAAGGAAAAGAAAAGAAAAGATAAATAAGAAATATTTCAATTGTTTTCATTTATCCTTTTTAAGGCAATAGATATCGACCCCAGTAATTACATGAAACCAATCCCTTTTTCTCTTAAAATTTTTAAGAGTAGATTTTTAAACCTGTGGGATCCCTTTCAATATTTTTGCATACAAGGTACATTTTTGGCAAATGTCAAACACCAACACAATATTTGCTGACCTCGGGTGCCCTAAATTGAAGTAGCCACGTACGCCATGTTTCTACTATCACACAAATGGTGAATGGATAGGGCTTTAAAATTGATACAGCACAAGCAGTCGTCAATGGTTTCCTCATGATATTAAATAACCTTAGCAAACAGCACGAGGAAACAATTTGCTGTTAATGTGTCCACAGTCAAGGATGGGGTCAACACTCGAGGCCCCTCTTTGTGCCTTTAAAATCGTTCTTGGAAAGTCAATAAACGGTCCTTACGTAGGCATGTTCATTTCTGGCCCATACCCATGGCCTAAGCCCAGATGGTCGACAGACGACCAGACCCATATACATTTCCAAAGAGAAACAAAAATGGTCGAGGCCGATTACTTCAGCAAACATCAGTTAAGTGCTACCGAAATTGCCATCGAATAATGTATATTCTTTCAGGTTAGCACTGTTTACTGAATATATGTAGTCTGGGCCGCCTATATACGTATCATTTGTTTGCTGTCACTGCAGTGCTTCATGGAAGTAAATTTGCCCTCGAGAATAGCAATTTGAAATCACTTTTTCACGTCATGTCAAAACGGTGCCCCAGGTTGGAGGGATGAGGTATAATGTGACGAGGGGAACCTATGACCAAAAAGAGTGGGCATCAAAAGGGCCTCGTTATCTGAAATTTGGCATGTTTTCGACAAATTGAGTATGCATGACAATGTCCCGAGTAATCTGATATGCAACTGCAGTATACCTGCGAATTCACACCATTTAGAAGAACGATATAAGTAACCTATCATTAATGTTATCAATATTCCTTAAAGCCCATTGAAAGTGATTTTATGCAATTGAATTTTGATTATTTTGGACAGATATGATAATTTCAAATTAAACTAAATGTTTAATTCAAACTTTATATTGATAGTAAGTTCCTGCGCTATATATAAAATGAGACATTTCGTTTTTAGAATTATTCCAGATATTCTTTATTTTGCAAAGACAGTAGATGTCCTATATTCCTATTCAGACGGCAGGTGCTGCCATCTATTGCCCATAAAGCAAAATAAAAGGTCAAACATGGAATTATCGTTTTTATTAATATCATATACATTTTCATAAGTTATCAAAGAGCACATCCCATAAAACGCGAGTCCCTGTTAATGTTTACAAAAACTTATTTTAATATGTTGATCAGGAAAGTAGAAATTGTATTTGGTAATTTTATGCAGGGTGTCCCCAAAGTCACAACGCTCTTTCAATGGGCCTTAAATTTGTCTTCTACGCAGGAATGACTATTTGGCATCCCATTCCTTAATTTGTGCTCTATGCTGGAGTACTAACACAATACATGCATGTGGCATATCGATTAAAGGGCGTAGGAATCCAATAATACGTCTACCAATAAATTGGGCCATTGTAGTTTCAATTAGGGCATGCCTAGCCAATCATTCGCCAATATGTTACGCATCAATCGTGAATAAAAGTATTTATAACGAGCGAGTTATTTCGTGGAGCCCTCGCAATTGTCACTGAAAACCCTTACTCCAATAGAATGAATTCCGTTATGGCATTCATATGGCGCAAAAAAGTAATAATTACAGAAATATTGATTTTCCTAAGCAGCAAATTGCCTTTTTCTGCGAATTTAATGGTGATTTCTTTTCCCCGAGACCTCCATAACGGGCCTCATAAATTTCATGCAAACACAGTCGGATGTAAAAAGTCGCTCCAGAATTGCACGCATTTTTAATAACCATTTTATGTCTTATTGGCTCCGATTCCCATATGCCTCGCTCAAGTTTTAAGAGACTGGGATTTCGTATTCAATGCAAATTTCTCAATTAAGTGGGCTCATTGATAATAGTTTTCCAACAGGGGTGAAACAATTTTAGTAATCGCTGGGAGCGCAGCTTGTGCCAACGACTAATATTAAAGGTGCTTGGCTTAGGAGGGTCATTAGGCTTTGGCTAATGCGAATAGTGCGTTTACGTGAAGAGTTTAAATTGTGAAAATTGCGGGGGATTTTATTGGCAAGATGTGCACTTTGCAGTGATAGTGGTACACGAGTGCTCCTGACTGGTGACTCGTAGAGAAGAATTATGCCATAGCCATTTAGGGCCGCACTAAGATCATTTGCACGGTCATTAAAGTTCATAGTTTAGCTATATTCCTAAATGAGTTCGTTTTATTGCCAGTTTTTTACTCGTTTTTTAACATTCGGTTATAAGCGTACTGCGGCAAAGATCATTTCTCCCACTTTCCAAAATAACTTCAATCATGAATCCGTGATTGGTTCGGATATCTAAAGCGGGTTTGCCATATCGCATTGGAAATATTAAAGGCCATTCAGTTTAATTACTTCTTGAATTTCACGCGGCCCTACACAAGTTTGCTTTCTCGAATGCATATTCTTGGGAGATTATCGATTTCCACATAGGCTGAATGCACGCCATTTCCATATGGTTTGAAAAATGACAGTTTTATTAACTGCTGCGCGGAGCAGGCAAATTTGCATTTAGATTTTGAAATTGCAACGCGAACTGAATAGCGAAAACATAAAAACGAAATAGGAATTTTTACCCTGAAGAAATGAATCTTAAATTTTCCATAATGAATTTCGGAAAGTTTAATATACGAGGATAATTCCAACGATGTTCGATTCACGCCCTATTTGGGTAAATGAAAAAAAAAGGAAAGAAAAACTTAAGATTTCAAGTGTCTTAAGGCCCATTGAAAGTGATATTTTGCAATTAAATTTTGATAATTTTGGACAGATATGATAATTTCAAATGAGATAATGTTTTAATTCAAAGTTTATATTAAACTTTAAACTTAATATAAAATGAAAAGACATTTCGTTTTTCGATTTTCTCCAGATATTCTTTATTTTGAAAACGACAGTAAATCTATTATATTCCCATTCAGATGGCAGGTGCTGTCATCTATCGCTCATAAAGCAAAATAAGAGGTCAGACATAGAATTATCGTTTTTATTAATATCATATACATTTCCATAAGTTGTCAAGAGCACATCCCAAAAAACGCGAGTCTCTGTTACTGTTTACAAAAAAATTATTTTAATATGTTGATCAGGAAAGGAAAAATTGTATTTGGTAATTTTATGCAGGGTGTCCCCAAAGTCACAGCGCACTTTCAATGGGCCTTAATATTTGAGGATAATTTCAACGACGTTCGATTCATGCCCCATTTGGGTAAAATAAAAAAGGAAAGAAAAAAACTTAAGATTTCAAGTGTCTCGAAGCCGTCATCCCATCATTGTGTGTCCATGTCAGCAAAGTCTAATATTCTCAACATGCTTCCTTTTCAGGTGAAAATCTGGTTTCAAAATCGCCGTATGAAGTGGAGAAATTCGAAGGAACGTGAACTTCTAGCAGCTGGTGGTTCAAGAGACCAAACGTTGCCCACAAAGCACAATCCCAACCCAGATTTAAGTGACGTGGACACTGTGATGCTGGGTGCAGGCTGCAGAGACGATGGCAGCAAACTTGTGAGGAACGGCTCAATGGGTGTGATAAGCACTTCCGGTGTGAACATTAGCGTCGCTCGACATCTCCAGTGCACCGATGGCGTTCGGACCCCAGAGGTCAATGATACCAGCCCCATCTCATCCCCACCCCAATCCCCATTGCAAATACACTCTCGTCAAGAGGGCACGGAATGCCACGATGGATCCGACGGATCTCGCTGTAGCAACGCTGATGACGATGATGAAGACGATGAAGAAATAAAAGTTCTGTGAGGCAGAATCCATCGGGACCCTATGATAATCCAAGAACTCTTGTTTGAACCCCAAAAAACCCATGCTCGTCTTCAAGGATGCTCACTTACACGGATGCTCAGGAGAGATCTCAACCTCGTGTGCCTCCTGAAGAGTGAATCAGTGGCGAAATTGGCCATGAGACGTAAAGGTGTGTAGCAATAGTTTGCTCGAGTATATTCGGATGTTTGATAATTCAATTAATCCTCGTCCAATTTGGCCTTGGAGCTGCTCAGGAGTAAGGCTTGACTTATGTAAGTACAAAGGCTCGGAGAGGACGCACATACAATGTAGTTGAAATTCATCTGAGAGCGACTGTTCAATTTTCTCTGTCATTTCGGATTTTTTTTAACGTATTACAACTGTTTCAAAAAATTCCAGCAAAATCAGTCTGCTGCATGTCACTGAATGTATACTGTACATAAGGAATAAGTCGCGCACCGATGATTTATATATGGCAATAAGATCTTAATTTAATACGAATTTAATGGAACGAATTTTACTGTATAGCATATACCTTAAATCAAATAAACATTCTGCAGAATTATCGATTTGGTGGAGGCTATTTTATTTGTCGATGAGTTTTCAATCGGACGATTGAACGAAGAATCGAGTTACCGTCTTGTGGATCTAACATCCCAGCATAAGATTTCTGAACAAAGAAGTCTGGAAATTCGTACTTAAGGAGAAAGCCTTCATACATGGTTTCATGGAAGGATGGTTTGATTTCTTGGAATAAAGGACGCTAATCAAAAGCAAAGTTTTTCCCATTACAAGAATTGATTGCTGCGCGAATGCAGGGTGTCTCAACTGCCATGCTCACAAATGGTTGTAGTACTCATGAAATCAAACGAAATATCACTAGTAACTTAGGTCCAGAGATGAGCTGTTTCTGAGATACAGGAACGTATTATCCTGTATCGCGAAAATGGATCATTTATGGAAAGAAGATATTAGGTTTTTTTTTTCGATTTCTTGAGTGATATCACCATTTTCATTTCTGACCATGACACTCTGAGACACCTTAGTGCCTGATTGGAAAACAATAGTAATGTAAATACAGGGTGTTCCCTTCCAATAATTATGTTAATGATTTGGAAATCTGAAGCACCAACACCGTAGTGATGGAAGATGGCCATGGAGAATTCGATTCTGATATCCAAATCATCCAAATGGACTTTGCACCTTGCGGTCATGATATTCGATTTCCAAAGTTTTTAATGAAAATGATAGGGATGACAGCTTATCAGTATCAGTATCGGTCCTCATCTACAACTTTTGAACTGGAACTAGGCGTCTATCATTTATGGATTAAAAGTCAAATCAAGTTCCCAATGCCCATAGTCGATGGATTTCAGATGGATGCTTCATGGCGGAATTCGTATATTGTTAGAGTTTCAGATTTTCAAAGCATTTGCATAATTATTGTCCGGCAACCCCTCTAAAGACAATATAATTTAAGACAACAAAATAATGTTTAACATCAATACTAGCACAGAAAACAACAACGTTCTTGATGATGCTACCACATCAAAGACCATTTAAATAGGCCTATTCTGGTTCAAATTTCATAAGTGTCATCAGGAACATATATCGCGAAATATTATACAGAAAATGTAACCGCTTAAGATGATAACCCCACTGCGTGGAACTGCCAGTTAGGCCTTAATTTGTCCTACCAGCAAGATGTTCAAGAACCATGTTTTAGGAATTTTCTATTAACAAGTACTCGCGTATGTGAAAGCTCGAGTATGTGCATTAAGCTTTATCTTCCTGCTGTCATTTACGATGTCATCTGCACCGAGTAATAACTCGCATTTCAACTTCACTCGCACATACGCAACATCATTTAAAGTAAACCGTTTTGAATTTATGCGACAGCAAACGAAGTATTAATGACTGTTGATGTTCAACAGTTAATGGAATGTGCTGTAGCACACTTTCTTAATGTTGATAAAATGTAAAAATTGTCGTGCAAAGGTGTGGTAGTCACACTTCGTGCCATTATAGCATGCTGTCATCCCTTGTGCTCGACAAGGACTGTGAATATACACTGTACGGATGCAGGCCTATTTAATGCAAAGAAAACAAAACTTTTTTCAATCATTTTGAAAGGCAAACTTCTCTAAACATGTATGGAAAGATTTTTAAATTTATCCAATTCAAGTACCGGACCGTTTTCTAATAAATATGTAATGTTATGGTGTTCAAGTCTATGCTTTAAAATGTCAGCGGCTGGAAATTGTTATGTGTTCTGTTGAATTCAATTGAACGTATTACCCTACATTCATCATGAAAATGCCAAGTGGTGGAAGAGTCACTTGTATTTCGAGAGTCAAAGTTTATTTATTTTGTGCAAATTAAATGACTAACTGGTAGTTTCGAATATGAAATCGCTGCTCTGATTTTTTATCCCTGCACAAATCATTCAAGGCATATTTACCCTTAACCTTCACGTATTCATAAAGTAGCTTTACATAAAATATTGTGATAAATGGAAGAACTAAACAATTCACTCTTTGAATTTCTCAAACTGTAGAATGCCCCGCTGTCCCTATGTGACGGGCTTTCTCGGGTCCCAGAAATAAAAGCTGTACCTTGGTGTTTAAAGGGCCATGAAAAATTTCCCTCTTCAAATAAGGTCCACATCCACACACCGTAACTTTCCTCTATTCAAAATGGAGTTACTTTAAAATAGTCATAATTGATCAACAACTGTTATACATTATAAGAAGGTAAAGTAACTTTGCGCATTCTTAACAGAAGTACCATTTTCTACTTCAAAAGAAATTTATTTTGTGTTCATGCTGTATGACGCAACACATGAAATGCTGCCCCTGTGGGCGGCGGCGCATTATCGCATCAGTGTACATAATGTTTGCCGCCATTTAGGGGTCAACATTTTTTTGTTTATTAAAAGCAAAGTAAAAATTGCAATCATTTAAAACAATGGGATGTGCAGTTGAAGATTTTCAATTCAATATAATCTGTGTCAAATTTACGTTTTTAAGTTAATCAACAAAATGTTGCAACATAAGCCGTAAGATTATAGGGTATAGTAAGGAAGTAACATTATTGAGGTGCGCTTTGGAATATAGTTAGAATTGGTTCATACATCATATTGCAAGAATTAACTAGTTTCTGTAGTGTGCGTTTAAAAACATTGATCAACTTTGCACACATGAATAATGTATGTGAAAAAAGTTTTTTGACACTTTGTTTATCGCCCCAATCATCATACGCAATAATTAATTGTCATATCCCATATGAAAAAGAAATGCATTTTGAAATGCATTTCAAAACATATGTAGATTGAGACATAAATGTATTTCATAATGGATTGTAAATGCATTTATCATGGAGCTTTTTCTGAAAAATACATTTGCAATACATTTTACAATTTGCAACGTATTTCAAAATGCATTTGAAATACATTTCTTTTGCATGTGGGTAACAATTAAAAAGGAATTATACACGATCTAAGTCCTTAAATTTCGTTATATCCGAATCAGGTCTGATTTTGGATCCATTCTCCAGCTTAAATATCAGTTGTTAAGGCCACAATAGGGCATTTTCAATTACAAACCCCTTGCTCGAGTGGCGTTATGCTGAAATCGCGCTCCTTCGAGTTATGAAAGGAAAAGGCAATTTGGAGCTGCAGTTAATACCGGGTAGAAATAATAATAAATTTCGATGTGCGCCCTATAGGATCTTGACTGCATTGGCCTGGGTGCCATTCCCCTTTGGCAATCTTTATTGTTTAAGCCCCCCGGCCCCCCTCACGTCCCACACGATGTCCAATATGGCATTATGTATGCAGCATTGTCCACGTTTGTCATCATGTTGGTTTCTGGTTCCGTGGTTTCGCCATTTTTAGCAAAACGTCATGTTGCCAAAGCTAAAGCCTTGTTTGAAATCTATATTGGTGCTGGGATGAGGTGCTCAGTAGGGTTGCGCTGGATGGTGATATACGCCAGCCAATACCCAACCTGTCATTGCAAGCTGCTGCTCTCAAAAGAGTCGCCCTACATTTCATACTACTCCTAAATGCATTGCGGGGGTAATTGGTGCTGTAATTGAAGTTGAGCACAACATTATAGCACTCACTAGGCAGCTATGTTTGCAGCAGCGCTGCTACTGCATTGAACAGGACCCAGAGATATATGGCACAACGGATACATATACACCAGATGACAAATCCATGCCTCTGGATACACAATGCAACGACCAAACTCGCTTAATCTCATCCATGGGGGGAGGGGGGGATGGGGAACGAGCCCAATGGCCTTTTGCGGTCCTCTCCAGATATATTCAAGACGATAAAACTTGTAAATCTGCTCGCCGAATAGTTTTAACCTATAGGCTATGCATAAGGAAGTGGCCCTTGAAATGGCAGCAGACCGTAGTGATTGAAAATATTAACACAGAATGGTTCTGGACGTTTGCAACTGAACCTTAGGCCACTGAAATCAAACCAGCATAATGATTTTAGTTATATTTACCCGCACTGTAAAAGTTTGATTCAACATTGTAATTCAATAACTTAAAAATATTCTAATGTTTCATAATACATAGCATAGAAAAGTTCAAGTTATATGTCATACCAACATAAGCATGCAGGGTTTGCCAATGCATAAAAGCCAATTCCAAAGGACATCTTTACATGCTTAGTCGATAGTTAGATGATATAAAAGGACAGCTATTAGTATAGATAAAGTAAAATTGCTTTCAGACGAATCTTGACTGTCCTAATATGCCCAAAAATTGAATCAAAAATTGAACCCAATTAACGGGTTATTGAAAAATGGTCCTTACTGTAATCTAACTTTTGCATCCCTGCACATGAAGATCAGTCATACAGCGATTATAATCACATGCAAACCATAATTAAATGCTATGATCGCAAAGCCTATGCAACCAAAAAATCAAGGTTCATCATCCTTGTTTCATTTTTTATATCCGGGAAAAACACACATGTTCGTCTGTCTCCAAATGTCTAACAAGAGACAAGATTAGCAAGAAATTTGCCAACTGGCCTATTGTTTCAAGCTGCAGCGCAATAGTGCCATTACGATATTATTTTAAAATCAGATTAAGGCCCATTGAAAGTGCGTCGTGACTTTGGGGACACCCTGCATAAAATTACCAAATACAATTTCTCCTTTCCTGATCAACATACTAAAATAATTTTTTTGTAAACATTAACAGCAACTTACGTTTTTCGGATGTGCTCTTTGACAATTTATGGAAATGTATATGATATTAATAAAAACGATAATTCTATTTGTGACCTCTTATTTTGCTTTATGGGCGATAGATGGCAGCATCTGCCATCCGAATGGGAATATAAGCGATTTACTGTCGTTGTCAAAATAAAGAATATCTGGAAAAATTCTAAAAACGAAACGTCTTTTCATTTTATATAGCGCAGGAACTTACTATCGATATAAACTTTGAATTAAAACATTTAGTTTCATTTGAAATTATCATATCTGTCCAAAATTATGACAATTCAAGTGCAAAAAAATCACTTTGGTTTGATTCTTACGAATCCATGAAGCAATGGCAACTTGCGAACATGCATCAGGGTATTGCTCTTTGGGACAGAGGCTGGCATTTATGCGCCAGTCATGCAATGCATCCAACGTCAATAAAGTTGTCGATTAGTGTGAGTGGCGCAGTTATTGTTGCTTTATTAAAAGTGGAAATTTACCGTTCCAATAAGCATCACATGCATGGCCACGTATCACGCTGCTAGATTTAATTTTTCCAGAGTCACTAAGGCCCTGGCTGCAATGACGACCTTATGAAGGCAAATTAATAATCGGAGAATTAAGGCGTTGGAGCAGGAGTTTGTGCATCGGATATACCGTCGCAACACTATTTATCACAAACGGATTCCTTCCACCGCTCTGCCTGTTTTATATACGTTTGCTCGTATGTATCAAGTATACCAATAACGCCATAACGACGGCCATTTCGGGTGAAGAAGCGGAAAATTCGCCCAACTGTTACCAAGTTTTTGTTTTGCGCCTCGTTGGCTGCCAGCACAACCTTTCTATTACGGTACTTATCGCCAAAAAATGCACTCGGGTATGGAGTTGCTCTGGCGTTGCTATTATTTTTTCCCTATCTAAGCCTTGCCATTGTTATATGCAGGCATCCACGGTGTGCAGCGACTTGTTAAGTTAAATAAATGTCCGAAGTCGAATTTGTAGAAAATATTTCTTCCAGAAAAATGTACCACTATGGCGATATGCATATTTAATGGGGAAGTTTGGACGCTGCAATACGCATTTTATTATAAGCCCAGATTATACTTGGAGTCCCCCATCCCCTTAGGCGGTTTGTAAATGATTCGTTTTTACGCGATCACCATCTATTCATCAATTTATCAGAAGTTCACGTGTCAAGTCATGAATTTCAAATGTAACTATTAGCGATGAGATTATAAACTTCCCTAATATTTCTTGGTTTTCAAACAAATTTCTTGGACCACTGCAAATGCAAACACACAACATTTACTTATGTAAGGAATGATATTTAAGTATATTATTTATTACATAAGAACAGTAGATAAACATAAATTTCACACAATAACTATCTATGTAAAATGTATTATTGGTTTGTTAAAAATTTGATTGACTTTTCAAAGTAAATCCATTTCTCCTGACTTTTCCAACCCTTTGCAATTTCCTTTACAATTCCAAGCCTTCCAGGTTTGGGAGTTAACTGGGGAAAGTTGTGACAGCAATAAAATACTTCAATATGGAAAATAAAATTATACTAAACTCTAACTACAAGACAACATTTTTAGTGAAGGATAACACATGCAGTGTCTGAATGACATTCTTAAAACGAATAAGTGTACTTCATACATTTCTATAGTATGCTTAGTGTTCATATCACTTAAAGTACTGTAGATTTTGTTCACAAACTGATGCATACATGTATGTGCTTGTAACACCATGCATCTCCATTCTACCTTTGATTAACGCATGATCGCATTTATCCAACTTTAAAATGTGGATAGCATACATGCATATTTTTTATACTGCCGTATATGTTCGTATAGGTTGTAGACGATTTCTATTTTATTATATAATGTAGTGATTATACCATAGATGTATTTAGCAATGGATATACACGTAGGGCCAACAAGTTATGTAGTGAAATGGTACCAAGCCTGATGAAAGCCTGGAATTCTGCCTTGATTGTAATGATTAAATTAGACCTTTTCATAGGAATTCAATCTAGCAATGCGCAATTGCATAAAAGCATGCACGATCATTAGCGGAAATATTCGCATGCATCCTCCTCCAATGAAGTTTCTATTCGCGCAATGCGTAGTATGAAATCGCATTAAAATGACATAAAAATAAGCTTAAATACGTGTAGATATTTATGCGCCCTAATTTTAATTGCCTAGACCTATTCATATTAAATCGGCAAGCTCTATCTGAAGCCTTCCCATAATTTTATAGAGATCCAAAGGCGGCGCTCATGTCAGATATTTTCACTAATGGATTTTCTCTTTGCACTGATTTCACATTATCTCTGACATGAAAACATTATTGACGAGTTCTCAATAGAGGAACATATGATTCTGACAGGATAGAAAATTAATGGCGCCCCCTCCTTACCCCCACACTTTTATTCCCAAAATTCAATACTCCCCTCACCCGCTCGCTTCTATTTGTGCCCTGGGTTTGCTATCCATGTAGATCCGTTGAATGGGGTCCCTTATACAGCGTAATCAGTTTGGATGGTGTGTTTAACCCAACTGAGTGGAAAATTTGGAGGGCTGAATCGTTTTTCGCATTCCCCCAGCTTTATTGAAACTTAGAAATTCAATTCGCTAAAAATGTTTAGAGGAAAAAAAAATATTACGAGTCATCGCAATGTGCTCAGTTTTTGCGCTATTTTTTCTTTTGTTCGGTTATTAATATATCCAAAATGATCCGGGCCATACTTGGCATTATTAGCATCGAGCCTTGTTGCAGACATATTAAAGAAAATCCATAACCTACATGACTGCTGGGATTGACACAAACTTTAATCTCATTGTCATTTACATCCCCGCGGGGCTAATGTGCACTCGTGCAACTGATTACGATAATTGCGAACGATTAATATCTTCTGCGAATTGTCATTGCAAACGAAAAATTGGTGAATCAATTTGCGTCGATTGCTTTTAATATCAATTGAAATTGCGGGTCAAAATGCGCTACGCCATATAGGGAATTGGGGTTAACGAGTTTACAACTGATTGCATGTTTACAGTTTGATCTCTTTTTTATGAATGCCATGAACATTCAGCATACACAATATTCCATAACTAATGAGTTTCAATCTGCTAATTTTTTTATAAATGTCAACCACAAACGCATCAGAGATGACTCCCGCTTGAAAAAGTAAACTTAATTTTCTTAAATGCATATACGTGCATTAAATGTAGGAAATTAGACATAAAATGAGCTGTTCCACGTGTTAAACGCCATAGCGGATAGGCAGGCTTTCCCTCACAGCTCCTAAGCTGGCAGTGATTGCCTGGCGGTTAAGGGGCAGCTAAGTGAGAAAGTACAGGTACATTGTTAGGTTATGGCCCATCGAAAGTGCGTTGTGACTTTGGGGACACCCTGCACAAAATTGCGAACCACAATTTCTCCTTTTCTGATCAAC
>JAQFYZ010002303.1:0-17690 GCA_034695085.1 Cylindroiulus punctatus
AATGCTGATGCATGCCCCATGAGTCACGGAGCTACCAATGAAGCGTTCCACTCAGCTACATTCTCATGATGTTTTAAAGTAATGGTCGTTGCAAGAATATGCTCTTCTTATGACAGAAAAATGTTTCATGGGTCGTTACATGTTCAGTAGGCCTATACCGCCTAACATAAGATTTTTTTTCCGAATTAAACCACACCCGATTTCATTTCACCATTAGCTAGTTAAAGTGGCATACGTGGCATTCACAGCCGAGTGATATATCACCTAACGTCTTACTCTTCACCTACTGAATGATTCAGCTGAGCGATAATGGCAGCCCATTGGAATTCAATCATGCAATCAAATTGGAGCCAACCAGCAGGTTCCAATTAAAACTTTTTGCTCAAACTTTTTTTTTAAAGTGTATCCGCAGTGATGGAGCGAGTTTGTTGTTCTGTTGGCAGCTGCTTGTGGTTGGCTAGACCAAATCTTAAGTGCAGCCAGGGCATGCACGCTTTCATTCCATTACTCTAATATGGGATGCACGGTACAGCCATCCAATAAGATCCTTAATTGTTTCAGATGCATTTGAGCGGAATTTCTCAAACACGATCAAAGCCAGGAAAATCTATCCTCAATTAACTCGGCGTACAGTGGAGCGCATGGAGATAACGGAAGCCCCATGAACGCCTCAATTCTGATAGTCAAAAGATAAAGCGAATCAATAGAACAATTAAATCACCCGGCTCGTTTCAATTCACTACGGTATCCTCGTTTAGCATCTTACTGCGAGGAACTCGATTAAGTCAGGAGAGTCTACTTAAGTTGAGAAGACGAGAACATGGGCGGAATGCGAATGCAAAGATGGCACCAGTCGCCAGACCAAATCCAGTGAAAATCATTTTTAAAGCCTGGATATTGGCAGCTCCGAAATGCGAGGCAATTACTGTAAGTGAAATCTGCTAATTTGATCGAAAATTACAAATGCGCCAAAACTTCCACCAACCCCGTGCAGCGGTGACACCCGAAAGAGAAAAAACCTTAATTAAATTTTAACGTTCGACCGATAAACTGGCCCTATAAAATAAATTAAAAGTCGAATGCAGTTACTTAAACGATATGAAATTATGGCCGTTTCCTGACGGAGCTGCGGAGTCAATCTTCCGCTCTGCTTGCAAGGTGTTCAAACAATTTAGAAAAACACAAGTTTATAATAAAAATATCGTTTGCATGCCAATGGCATTGATAATAAACATTAGTATATGCTATATGTATAGTATGACCAGCTTTAAACGTGCGCAAAATACTGGTATGTTCGAGGCATATTGTCAATTCAACCAGTCTAATTGACAAGAATTACACCTAGTTCATAATTTTTATTCGTTTTTGTGTCCTGTGCGTATCTTGTGTCTATGTCAACCTAATCTAAAGTAACCAATCAATATACAATTTATTAATTTGACTGCCCCAGAAATGGGGCAATCACTGCCAACCTACGAGCTGTTAGAGAAACGCACGTTTAGGGGCAGCATAGTTCGGTCAAACGTTGGTAAGGCCCAGCTCTACAAGTGATCATACTATTTATATATTTCAACCCTGCTTGTCGTGTTTACAAGAATAACACCCTTACTAGCTGTCTGGATTTATATTACATTACGAAATTATATAAATTTACCTAGGATAACCTAAGCTAAACTAAAAATGTAATTTCTAATTCCCTTAGCGCCTAGGAAATTTTCCAGACAGACAGATAAAACAAATTTGTCTCATTCAATTGTCAATACATTAAATGACACTTTAAAAAATTACTTCTTTAGCACTCCATGGACCATACATGTCACTTGTCCTAATTAGCTTGAACAATCGTGCATGTTTAGGTCTAGATCAAATTTTGTTTTCTGAATATTGTAACCAAAATGCATGAAGAAAAAAAACACACATACTTCAATTCAGAACTACAATGGCGAAACTGCCAAGACCATTCAGAACCATTTAAGACAAACTTGCAAAGATGACATCAAAAAAAAAAAAAAAAAAAAAAAAAAAAAAAAAAATGTTCCTCGAATCTGATCTACCTGTGATGAAAGACTCATCTGCAGCTACCATTGGAAATAATCAAGCAACATGAATTTTGCCATGTTCAGGCAGCAGTAAGATAGCTAAGACATCTCAAGACTGCAGTGCCATCTATGACACCTATCTCATCACGCTGGCCCTGTTCAAATTGCAACTTTGCTAAGATGTGCGTGGCAGATATATAGCAAGACTGCTAAACATTTCGCTCGTGGCTACACCCTCGCAGGTGCTAAGCCACGCAGACAGTGGCGCCCTTGTACGTTACATTTCTATTTTCGCTCGGCCACGCGCCATGAACCAGAAACATCATTAGTACAACAGCGTCGCAATTATATTGCCAAACCCAAAACGCATTATCCGCGGCGCGGAGACCGAGAAAGGTCTTTTAAATGGCGTCTTTAAACCAGCCATTTTCCCAGAGAAGGTGGATTTGAAGAGAGCCTTACCTATTTTCTGCAGGAAAGCCCCGTAGTTGTTGCGAACATCTGCGCTGTCAGGCTCTAATTTCAGGAGAGACTTATGGACCCTTTCGGCGTCTTCCAGCCTTCCCACTTCACTGTACATTGCCGCTAAATTGGTATAAGCATCCGTATACGTGGGCTCCAACAAAACTGCTTGTTCCATGAAATGAATGGCCGTGGGCATCTGCCCTTCTTTGCTGCAAATTGAAGCGGAGAAAAATGCAGCATAAGCGCGGTGAAATCAAGCATTTCAATCTCCAAAACTGCAAGGACCCAAATGGGACGTTTTGGGGGAAACATAGGGTGACTGACATCGTCTTTGTCTGTTTGGTAATGATGCCTATGGCTGCCCTGGAAGACATCTCTTGCACCCACCTAACTGGGTCACCAAACATTGCTCAATGATTTTGTAATTTGCGTGGTTCAATATGAAAATTGACATAATCATAATCAACATAATCATCAGTTGTGACAACCTTAAAAATTCCAAATTACCGGAGCATCAAGCTAATAAATAGTTTCGCTATAGGGTATCGTTTTTTAGTAAGTGACATTAAACATGTTTCGGTAGGTAAACCTTCTTAATCCGGAAGCTGGAAATTTTTAGTTGTGTCGCCTCTGACGCTCTGAAGCGGGGTTGCGATAATTGTAAATTTCGGGTTTATATGGTTCAAAATGGCCCCTATCTTCTGAAACAAACATCTTAAAAACCCATATTAGTCTCAGGACGGGCAAATTTGTCACTGCTGAAATAAAAGACTCTGTGGCAAAGATGAAATTGAAATTTTTGAGTTGTGTCCCTGTTGAAGCGGGGTGTGGCATGCTCTAGGCAGACCTTGTTACACATACATGTAGATTGATTATAAGGTAAGTACATATCGATTTCCATAGGTAAGCATATAGAGAGAATCCCCCAATACATGTATAATTGAACATACAGCGCACTACATTTTCAACCCAACATTCATCAGTTGGGTCATCATCAATATAGAATTATCATGATCTTTATGATCTTTCTATATGTATATTGTAAAGAGATGACCAGCTGGATAAAAAACCAGCCAAGATTGTTCGCAGGTTGTACTCGCTTCAGCAATTGAGCGATTTGTCACATGATAACAGTGACCATATTGATTATTTTCCGATTATGCAGACGCCATTTCGACGCCATTACAGTATCCCTGCTGATATTCAATGTCATTAAATTTTTTGCAAGTTAGTTTTTATTTAGAGTATTTTCTGTAATGAGGGACAGGTTTTACGATCAGCCAGCGCAACATGAGACTAGGTTTCGAGCACCTGGGAGTAAGTTCAGTTGCACAAAAATTTTAAATTCGCTGATATTATGCCATCGGGTGCGCAGTTTCACAACCGATCCAATGAAGTTGATGCTATATTTATATACTTTTCGGTAGGATGATTACGTAGAGCGGGGGACATAAAATCTTCATTACCTTAGAAGGTTTCCCATGTTGAAGTGGGCACGAGCATGAATGGGATTAATGCGTATCGCTTCCAGAAAATGGAATTTTGCCACAACTGCATCATCGACCAAAGTTCCTAAATTGTTGTGCGCACTGGCATGCTCAGGCCACAGCCTGAAATGAAAGAAAAAAATGGCAAGCTCCATAATCCATTTCTAATTTAGAAACTCTTGGAAGGAAATCGGCAGGGGTTAAGATTCTGGGAACTGGAACTGCCTCGGAAAAAACAAACAATTGCTTCAAGAAAGTTGAAATGAAATCAGAATCACTCTTCCAATAATTGCGCTGCGCAGTCCATGAAATTACAGTATGTTCCAAACACTATGTTCACATGTTAGCTTTACCTCACCTAGCCACTGGTGATGTGATTTCACATGACGTGCCTTAAAGGCTGTTACCTAGAGGTGACAACTTCAAACATCCAAAATCATCTGCTTCATAAATCTTAGACGTACTTGCTATCTTAAGTTTGCTAACACAATCAGGGTATCTATCTTTGCCGGAAAAAAGGCAGTCACGTGCTCATCACAAGTTAACTTCAATTTAGCCGCTTACATACTACACAATGTGGCTTTAACAAATTACCACACCATGTCAATTTTCGAACCACGAGTATAAACTCAAGTCATGTAAGGACAGATAAGACACTAGGTTTACATGCAAAGTTACTAGGATAAAGATATCTAAGTCTACATGTAAACATAGTGGAATGCTCTATGACATATTTTTACTCAATTGGGAGTTTGAAATAGCATGCTTGAATTTTTATCTGGCAATCTATCTCACAAATAAGTCACGTGCAGAAACTTTGCACGAATTCACTTTGCTTAATTACATGTAGCTTGAAGGTCGCCTGCACCTGATAGATTAACCAAAATCATGCTAGACTGGCATTGAATAACTTCAATACCTAATGATAACCTATAATACTTCACCAGGTACATTTTAAATGCAACGAACGATAATAGCTGCTTAGGCGGCGCACACTCGCCCATTACCCATCTGTGATCAATTCTAGCACATCCGATATTATGCAGAACATTTGCGAAAATCTTTCACGTACACCATAGGCAATCATCGGTCCAGCCCTTCGTTTAAACAAGCTGAAGCATGGAACCTTAAAATCGTTCAACAATAGACGTTTTGGCAAAATTGCAACATTTTCCAATAACAAATATCGTTTTTCTTGGCAGTGCAGCGTCTATAGTGCTTTAGCCTTATGCAACCTGAATTGAAAATTTCTTGGGAATGAAATAAAAAATCTATATTTGATCGATTCGTCCAAACATGTCACCTCAGCGAGAGTAGGTCCAAAACCGAGAGAACCGCAT
Organism: Cylindroiulus punctatus; assembly: GCA_034695085.1. NCBI lineage: Eukaryota > Metazoa > Arthropoda > Diplopoda > Julida > Julidae > Cylindroiulus > Cylindroiulus punctatus. The sequence goes on from JAQFYZ010002303.1 coordinate 5,332, forward strand.
TAGAATTTCAAATCAAGTCTTCCCAGAAATAGAGCGATGTTTTATTAAAAATAATTCGGGAATGTTTTTGTATTTAATTAGCCTTTCCTCATCTTTCAAGCTCAGTGAACTATTATGAGTGTGCGGAGGTTGCGGTAACATTCCCCATTTTTAAGTTCAGCATTTCCTGATCGATATGACACACTGTACATATATTTCATCGCAAGACATTACCATAATACATTCATATTTCACAGATGATCGTGATTTCCTGCATAACTAAGTAATATTCCTAGGAACATCGCGCATTTCCATATTTCCTGAGGAATTTGACTTACATTTTAAGCACATGTGGATCAAATGCGTCAAACTGCATTATCCAATTGCGTCACAAATTCAGATTTTGTAGAATGCTACAAAGGTTGCCATCGTTCTCACTGGATTAGTGCATTTACAGCATTCATGGCAAACAGGTTTTTCGTGCAGTTAAACTAACAGTTTACATAAGCCTACTGGCTTTAATTTGACTAACCTCCCTTATACCAAACCCACAAGTGGGTTTATACATGGGAGTCAGTGTGCATCTGCTTTTACATGTAGATTTACCAAAAACGCAGGTGCCAATCTCAAATCAAGCCTATTCATGCTAACAGAAAAAAATTTGAAACCGCTTGTTTTGAGGCGCTTTGATCAAGTCATCATGTAAATTATGAAATCAAGTAATGGTACAGAAGACATTCGTAAAACATGTTTACATCCACGACTTTGATTAAGGCACCTAACATAACAATTTATAGAAATAATTTCTAATAAGAACTTTGCTAAGCATTAGTGATCATAGGAAGGTGCAACATGTTTTCAGTTCCAGCAAACTGATTGCATGCATCCATCATTTCCTATGCGCATTGTTCACCAGAGTCCCGATTTTTCTACAGAGCCCTGCAAGTGCCATGAAGAAGAAAACCGGACATTGCACCCATAAAAGGGGTAGGCGGCAGTTATGCACATTCAAGCGCGAGTTCATAAGAGACGTTCTTACCTTAATGTTTCCTTGTAGTGCTTTATTGCTTCCTGCACGTTGCCCAAGTCGTTCTGCAGGTTACCGTAGTTGTAATGCATCTTAGCATTATGAGGCAAGGTCTCCAGCCCTGATCTGAAAAGGAAATTTGCCATTATCATTGAAAATGGCTAGGGAAAACGATCCTTATTGCCAAGGAGAAAATCCATCTAACGCCTTTCGAATTCTGGCCAATACGGTACACGCATAACTACAGTCAAAATATGCAGCTTTTATGTCCGCGTTAAGGCAGTAAACTGGTCCGGCTTTGGTCAGAGATTCTTCCTCGCATATAAAAGCGCTATTTTTTGACTCTCAAATGGGCTGCACGCCTGCATGGTAATGAGGAAAAATGAGCCGTGCGTGCAGCATCTTGAAACCAGACACTTTTGGGCAAAAAGCACGTCAAAGCTCATTTTTCAGCAAAAAAAAGTTCATCGGGACGGCAGAATCTGGTGGACAATGCAGGTCGCGGCTAATATCCCAGGTATGGTCGAAACGTAAATCAAACGTCAACTCCAATTACCTGAACAGGGCTTCTCTGGAGCTCCAAACCCTATTACGACGAATGGTTTTCAGTACGAAAAGCAAGATTAATACGATGATTCCTCCGATTACGAATCGCTTCCATCTTTTATCCGCCAGCAGTTTCTGTACCCCGTGGGCGACTAGAATGCAAAAGCCAACGCTGAAATAATAAACAAATAGAAAGAAATAAAAGAAAGAAATCAAGATAATATTTATGGAGGAAAACGGCTGGACGCATAAAACGATCTGTCAACATAAAGTACAGTGCATGTTTCCACTGTCCTTTTACATTATAGTTGACCCAAAACCATTCATTCAACGATCATTTTTGCTTCACTCATACAAATCGAATAGTTTGCACTTCACAACAATCGCATAAATAAAATTGCATTTTCAGAAAAAAATCTCGCCCCAATTTTATTGGTTAAAGCGACAGTCTGGCAATAACAGTAACCTCACTTTCACTTATACTGTACAACGTACTTCACTATAGTTAAGATAAGGCTTTACCAGTATTGCGTATATCAAAGCGAGGTACATGTACGAATATGTTATACTTCGAAAACTGAACCGATTTCTCTTGATCGGATAAACTTTGCACCAATTTCTCCCTATCAAAATCCATTCAATACATTCTTTCAATAGCTTTATACATCATTGATCATTCCAAGCACTCATGGAACTTCAAACCGAATCAGATTCATTGTTATAGTCTTATTTTTTTGCATGGCAATAAAAATTCTTTTGCAATGGATGGCCTTAAGCTACATTTAATATCGGATAGTTTATATGTGTTCCGTCTTTGCTTAGATTCCAAGTAATGCAATTGAATTTGCATGGATTTAAGGAGATATGTCAGCGTTTTCTTACTAATTCTATTAAAAGTCCGGGCTTTGCCAAAAAGCACTGCAAATTTCCGATGTTCATAATATACATGTGCTTAGTTTAAACATTGCGGTGTCACATAGCTGGTGAAGATGACATAACTGGTCTGATGGCAAGCACTTGCATCAACCGTTTCTGGACAATAAATCAAGAAAGCTACTTATACGAAATTACAGTTGGCGAGATTAATCGCCTGGATGTATTACGCAATCAGTAACTCTATTTATCAGAAGACAAGCAAACAAATTAAAGCGTGTATACCGCGGTCGTTTCCACTCTGGCGACAAAAGTTTCCAAAGGACATTGTGCCCAAGGATAGATTCCATCGCACTCGAGGAGATTGCAGCTTTTAGAAAAACCAAAAAGCGCTTACAGTGAGTCTGCACCAATAAGGAAGTGAAAGCACGTCTCATATATTTCTGACAGTAATAAAATTACTTATCTCACGGATGACAGAAACTTAAAGGTGTGCCATTAGAGAACAGCGATGCAGATACATAAACAGCGGGGACACGCTTCCAACAGCACCTCAGGGAGCGATAATTCCCACTTTTACTGGGCTCCTAAATTTATTCTCACTATGGAAAAACACCAGGGTATTCAGCGCAGCGCATTCAAACAGTCTTGCAGAAAGCGTAGAACACGTCAGCATGTTCTGGAGCACGGAAAGTCTGATTTCGAATGCAACCGTCAACCTGGGTTTAGGGCGGAGGGCCACCAGCAATCGTGTGAAATCGCACAAACTGGCAACATAAAATCATGTTACGATTGGAGTGATACTAGCGATATCTTTTAAAAAGAATCGTATTCCTGCATTTATTGCTGGATGCCATTGTGAGCAGCAATCTTCGTTTTGAAATCTATTACTCTGTTGCAATAAACCGAGGTATACCGCTGCAATCCGCCGGATTAGAACATGTCCTTACATCGGCCAGATCAGCCAAGAGCATACATAAAACTCGAAATGAGAAAACACAAAAAGACATAGGAAACAGGCTCGTCCTAAGTTGCATCTGTTGTTAAGAGGCTGCTATTGACAGCTAGCACATTTTAAGTTACTTGGTTGGAGATGCTATGAATCGAAACATAATATTCTCAAATAAAGTACACTAAACTCGAGGCAAGGTACACTGTGTTTCCGACAAGTTCCTTAGATTGAGGGATTATAAATCCATTCTCCCAAGCCACAGCCAAAAGCTTAAATAAAAATGAAATATGAGGAACATCCTTAGGCTCTCGGTGACCGGTGTATTTATTTTCATTTCGCGGCATTTTATCTAAAATTTCCCATTTGTTCATTGTTAATAACAGCACCTGAAGAAGCTATAAAGTTAGCGAAACGTCGTGCAAATACAAGCAGTAGTAACTTGACCGTGAATAATAAAATATCAACAGTTCAAAAATGAAATATGAACACAAAAATCTCAGGAAATAGAAAATCAGGTGCTTATCTCAAGTTTGCCTGTTTAAGGCACCTTAAAGTGTTGACGTGCTATTTACTTAGCTTACTTTAACTTACTTGGTTAGAGATGCTATATATATGGAACAAATAACCGCATTTGATTATCAGATAATGTAAACTGAAGGCAAGGCAAGGTACACAATGTTAACCATGTTCACATGGATGACTACTTAAAAGAAGTGCATTGGGATTAAGGGATCATCGGGTGTGCATGTTCCCAAGCCACAGCTTAAGAGCTTAAATAAAAACTCGAAATGAGAACACACACAAAAACACAGGTAACAGGAATATAAGGTGCTCATATCAAGTTAGGATTCTTTAAGGTTCCTTAAAATGTAAACAAGTCAGTTACAGCTAGCCTACTTTTAAGATAATTGATTTGAGATGCTATCAATCAAACTACCACATTAGATTCTCAGATAAAGTATAGTCAGCTCAAGGTACACTACGTTCAACATGTTCACATGCACGACTTTAAAAAAGCTTATAAGATGAAGGTGTCATAAAGAGTGCATGTTCCCAATTCTGAGTAAAATTGTACTAGGGCTGCAAATACAGTACATGTATGCTATAGCAGTTTCCTTTCACGGCAACTTCGGAAAATCTCAGCATTCGAAATAAATTAAGTAACGCGCATGGATTGGTAGAAGCGTGTGTAAAGAGCTTGCATATAAATACTAAATCTGCCACTGATATTCCATTAGGACACATTTTCAATGCCCTAGAAGGAGCAATATAAAACTGCACTACACACGATGCATTAGGCAACTGATTCCAATAAAATGGTGATGAAACCACTTAGTGCCACAGGTGTAAGTAGTAAAAGGCCTGGCAGCAGCATTATTTTCTGGATTAGTGCGTACAAGGAGTTTATTTTTTTTTATTTTTCTGAAATGGGACAATCGACGCATATCGCATTTGCAATTATCTTCTAAAAGCTTATCTACGGCAACAGTGACATATTCAAAACGTAGACACGCTGTTTAATGCGTTTATACCATTTTCCAGTGTGCACATCTTGTACAGGGTAATTCGGAAAATTGTCGTTCCTCATGAAAATTTGCATTAAAGAACAAATACGGCAAGATGAAAATGTCAGCGTAGCACGTCATGAACGAGGTGTGGTCTACAATTTTCTAATACATGTAGCAATTACTGCTTTAACTATTCTATGTTACTGCATAGATGCATTTTGATATAATCTTGAGGGAACGATTCAAGGTCAAGTCGGGTGACACCAGTGGATACCTCATTCTTGACTTGAAACACTGTTTATCACTTTTGCCATATTTTTCGAGCACTTTTAAGAGGGAAGGGGGGTGGGGGAAGTGGTATTTTTGACTCACCCTGTATATTTAAAATACTTATCGATGCAGCTGTCAGATTGTATCTTTTTACTATTTTTTAGGTTTATTCTGTGTACATTCTGATCAGGAACCACACGTATAAGAAAGCATATCTTCTCCTTAACTTCCCGAAGGCTGGCAGTGATTGCCTGACGGTGGGGGCAGCAATAACATTAAAATGTAATGTGGGGCTAGTTAGTTTATAGGTTCAACTTTTATTTCTAATTTCAAATTTTAAATTCAGATTTGATAAAGATAATGAATTGAGTTTATCTATTCTTCAAATTAGTATTTTTTCAGCACCGACTATACAGAAGTATCCCCAAAAATGTTAGAAAAAAAAACATATACTCGTAAGGGCCAAATTCAAAACAAAAACCTCGTCTATAATGTTGCACATTGCATATTAAAGCTATCATTGTGCAAGGAGCAGATAAAGGACATTATCGCCAATGTGAATAACCGTAATAGCGCTTAAATTTCTACAAAGAAAACCTTCATTAATATTCATTCCTCAGCGTATAAATAATGTATGGCTAATATAAGGATAAGCGCAGAGAATATGTTCAAGAATTGCTTTTTCGCAATCAAGGATTTACCACTGTGTTTAGGTGTGTTTAAGCACAGCGTCTCGATACCGGACTGTCTGTGTAGGCATGCCGGGCCTGTCTCCTTCAGGGCCCAAGTAAGGGCCTTATAAATTAACTAGCACAGGGCCTTAATTGTCCTAAATCCGGCATTGCAGGCAAGCGTAAGGTCATGCCAAAATTATCTACGTGAATCATTTGCAGTTCAAGCCTTCAATGGTGTTACAGACATTGCTACGTCGCACATTCTTAGTAGATTAATTTCATATTAGATCCATAATTAATACATGCATATCTAATTAAAATTAGGACTTGCCTTGGAAAGTATAAAATCCTTTCAGCGACGACGAAGCCGACTGTGACGAATAAGTTCGAGGCAGGTATAAACGGCAGAACACTGAACAGCAATCCCAGACACAAAGTACGTTTTTCACCATCCTGGAATTCGGATATCAATTCATGAAGCACAGTCCAAATTTTCTAATAACAAGTAACCATGATTAACTTGCCTCCTGAGAAAGAATTGCTCGACAAAGCAGAAGTAACAATGTTATGAGAAACCCAACAGTTGCCAAATTTCGAACATCCCACACGCTTTCGATTGGAGAAATGCTTCCCATTTGCCAATCGTATGACAAAGTTATGGGTCCCAGCAGAAGCCATGTGTTAAAGGCCAACAAGTAGGAATAAGTCATGAACCTAAAAGAACGCTTTGAATTAAGTGAACCATAAAGAAAATGACGTCAGGGGTTACTCAAATTATTTTCCAGGTATTGTTAAATTCCAGCATTTATCGTATACAACCATAGGGTGATCATGAAGGTTACATGAACTAAATACAACAACCCTTTCCATAACTTGTTTCATGTAACTACCAGTTTTTAAATTCATTTTTGTATCGAAAATATAGCTTTATGTTCAAGCACGTACAGTATGTTTGTGGACACAATGCGTTAAATCTCCGGTGAATCGACCACAAATTGCTTGTTGTGTGCAACTGCTCCATGTCGTTTTTATTTTAAATTTGAGAATTTTGAGAAGAAAACGAAAATAAAATGAAATACAAAATTACCATTTTTTAGGGAAAAAAATCTTCTTTCTACTGTATAGGTGTGATGAAAATAAATTTTTGATATTTAATTTTTAGTTTGCTCCATAAATGTTTCTTTATCAGATCATGTCGATTATAAAATCTTTCCATACACAAAAACAATGAAAAAAATGGATTATCGGAACCAGAGGGTTGATTCCGAGACTAATCGACTCAATGGTTAGGATTTCTCCCTTTGTGCAAACACGCCCATAATTACGGCGATAATGCCGTACTAAAATATCCCCTTTTGTCTTTATTTCCGCCGAATTCAGTGAGCCAAATTTACAGAAAACGTTAATTAATGGCACCTACACTTAATGCAAAAGCTATTATGCTTCTATCCCCGATAAAGGCAACGCCTACGCTAGGTAATCATGACACCTCCTATTCCAATTAAAATAGGGTATGTTTCCAAAACAAAACCAAAATATCTAGTTAAGTATTTCTGTTGCAAAATGCATGCATATTCAACTCGAGAAAAGGAAGAGAGAAGCTCGTACTACTGCATACAATATAATAAGTTGTGATGCAATTGCATTTGATAGCATTTTTGGATTTTTACACCAGACAGTTAAAAACTGAGTTAACAAGTATTGATATGTAGCTACGTTCTCCATTGCAATAAAAGCAAATTAGCTTGATAACATTTATATACAGTATGTATTTACGAAATCTTTGCCTACCTTGTTTGCCATCGAGGTTCGAATGAAGTAGGGTTGTCTTGTTCAGAGAACTGCGGTACAGTGCCATCCAAAATCCAGATTCGAAATGCAATCAAAAGTATTGCCTAAACAAAAAGAGTGAAAAAATTTAAACAGCATCCCATTTATTTTTTAACATCGATGGTTAAAGCACAGATAGTGCAAGTCCACTTTTTCAAGATGTTTGGAATCACACCTTCAGATTTTTTTTCTTTTCACGTCAAACCATGATTGTTTCAATAAAATATTAATATCACTTATGTGGCCTCGGTCGAGTACTTTAACATCGATTGTTTATAATATTTAAAGAAGAACCACGACATTATTTTTAATTTCTTACGTCCAACAATTGGACCTAGGTAGGGCTTACTTCTGTATAAAGGTGCTGATTCATATACATGTACAATGCCATTACAAATAGGACATACAATATGTGTGCACAAATACTTCACACCAACCAGTAGTTATTCTACCAGTATATTGCAAATGCAATATATGAGGACCTCCTAATTTTGGGCAATTGGTACCACTTGTGATTCAGAATATAGTTATATTTTCAAATACGGAGGACTTCTAAAAACAGAATATATGTGCTTTAATCCATCGACATTTCCTAACCCCAAATCAAAGACGACGTTTTCGTTCAATATTCAAAACATGTCGTTTTCTTGTGACTCCAAGAAAATACAAGGTTAATTGTCGATTTCAACAGATAATCCATTAATTTTGTTCAATGTGACCTTTAGGACAGACAATTACAAATAGGCATCATTCTTGAAATTACAACTGAAAGACATTTAAAAGAATAGCCCTATTTACAGCTGTAACGCCTAACAAACAGAACCGTTAACACAAGCACGGTGAGACAAACTTTTTGACAGGTTCATAGCCAAGTAATAGAAAATGAAGGATGAAGATGGAGTGTGGGGGTGGTGCGTAGGGACACATCCTTATTCCCAAAGCTGGTCTCAAACGACAAGAGTTCTCTAAATGATGCAGGCAAGTTCATTTGGTGGAGGCTTTCCTATGCCAGATATATTATATTTTAATTAACTACGGTTGTATGCATGTAGAACGCTTCTCTGAAGTTATGCATGCCCCTGTGATACTATTATGAAGAAATAGCTGTGCCCATCAATCGAAACAACCAAAGCAGGGGGAAGACCCAACAGAGCATTAATTATGCCTTTCAAGCACAGACATAAAAAGATGAGGAAAAATGGAAAAGCAATTAATAACAGGGACCCATTGAAAGCATCACAACATGCTGATTTGTTCTTCTCCGTAATCTAAAAGTAGACATTGAAAATGACATTCCAGTACAGTTTCCGAATGGTTAATACTCCATGCGTGACATCGTGATATAAAAGTTGTCATTTTCAGAATTATACTTCAAGACAACAGTTAGCTTCCGTTATTGCAAAGCATTATCAAATTAGGTAAATGACATTGCTAGGGGTGAGATGGTTCGTGACCCATTGCTGTGATATTGTATGTGGCATTTGCAGTGTTGAACATCTTAAAGTTACTTACCATAACAAACGTTATTGCCAAGCGCGTCAGTAATGGTGTACAAAGGTAGATGTTGTTCCAATTGTAAACAACCCTGAAAGGTACAAAATAAAAATAATTAAATACAAACATTGCAATATGAAATATTAACGCAATTCTTATCAATTTAGTAAATCTTGGCGCAGCATACATTTATTAACAAGTACAAGTTCATTTGGTGTGTGCTAGCTGTCGAATTTCATCTTCTTATGTTTTCATTTTTTTGGGTCTTGTTGTTAACGTACATACCAATTAACTAACTTAAAATTTCTTCACTTAGCTGCCCCTATGCCAAACAATCACTGCTAGCCTGCGAGCAGTTAGAGAAGACCACTTTATCTAGTGTCTATGGCAGATCAGGATATATATTTTTTGTGCCATATATAATTAATTTGAATTTCAAATTTTCATGAAGTTTTTTCTCACTGGTTAAGTGTATCGTATTTTGGATAGTTTTGTGCAAAACGAGAAATTTTACTAACTTCGACGGCCCAAAAAATTGAAAATACTACTGTACATATTTGTGGTTTATACATTAAATATAAACCTATTATATTTATGTAAATGCCATCAATATGAATAATTAGAAATCTCAGATGATTTACTACATCTGTCATTTGTCTGGCATAAACAGCAATTTAATGCACCGTAATGTGCATGACAGAATAAAGGAATTCATTAAATTAAAAACGAATATATCAGATATATATCTCAAACTTCTCTAGCGTTGCTCTATGCTCTCTTAAATTTATAAAAATACATAATAAAGCACAGTAAGTGCCATTGATTGCTGGATCCAATCATATCTGGCAATCCAATGTATACATGCGTCGTACATTGAAAGACAAAAAAAACTTCAAAATAAGTTCGCAAATTAAATTACAGTCTAGCCTATGCATTTTCGTATAAAAACAATGCTGTTCTCTGTCGTGTACTATATAAGAAACATGATTAATGCATTATACAATGTCAAACACAGAAAACGCAATTATAGTAGGCCTACTCTATAATGCACAGATGATATGCAGTGCATGCTGATTTATAAAATGTACGGTATATAATAAGGGTAAGATTTGTTCAATCTTCCAAAACAGACTACACTTCCACCAAAATTGCGCGTGTATAAAGTTTAAATCTATAAAAACAAATATAGGTAGGTTTGCAATTCCGGAAGTGGATTATAATAAGGAGAAAAAATCATGGGTGGTATAAAACAATTTCAATTGTCATCCGTGCATGTCTAGTACAGCGTCATCATCAATGAAATAAAATAAATGTTCATAAACTTTGATTATACATGTAGATAGATGATGTGAAGACAGAATGATTACTTGTGCTGTATACAGCACATTTTGCACATACAGCTGATTTATACAGCACAGATAAAAATGATTTAATTTCTACGGGCAAAAACAATCATCCCCTAACGCAGTATGTTATGTTCTCATTTGTTAAAGGAAAGGTTACCATAAGAATTACGACACTTTAATATGAACAAGCTTAATTAACATGTAGTCGACCTAATTTTATACATGTGTATCAGCATCGTGAAATAAATTAAGATGCTTTCCATAAAAATTGACAAGATATGAAGGATTTCCCATTACTGTATAATGTAATAGGAAACCAGTCATTCAAACATTACATGGACACACTTTATTTATTTCCAGTTGTTATCGAATTGCTTCATCTGCTATCTGTATGCATTTCATGTTAATTTCGCCGCTTGTAAACTCTAGAAATATCAACATATACTTTAAACATTGATAACAACATGGACCTGAATCAGCTATAATCAACCATTAAGAAGTAAATACCCTTAATATGTCATGATTAAAACTATAACCCTTAGTTATCATTATCCACTTTTTACGAAATACCAAAATGGAACATTAAGTAAAAAGATGGATCTCAAGAGACACCACATAATTACGAGGTTCACTGTTCTTTATTTTTGCATTTCTGGCATAATTTCTCTTGGGGAATTAGATTAATTTCTATAAGATACCGTAGATAATCACCTGTATTTGAAAATATAAAATGTTTTTTTCCCTATAAATCATTTTTCAGAACTCAAAACTTCAAAATTGGGATGATGTGATTTTACAAATTGGAGTATTAAAATTGACAAAGCTCCAATTCCCCAAACAGACCGGCAGTGCCAGGCAGCTTATTCATATCGACAAGCTGGCAGGATTACATATTTCCTGATGAAAGCAAAAATATTTCAATAAAAGCTGGAGTTAATTTGTGCGTGATGATATGCAAAATTGGCAGTCACCAAACGGAAACGGTACATTGAAAATACGAAATTGGAACATTGGCATGCCAGTCATACATGTTAAACAGCAGGCCAGGCATATTGAAGCCATTCCCAAGCAAATATACACGCTATACACAGAGAATTCCTTTTGGGAATTTCGATTGAGTTGCTTTGCCCACACGCCATTTCAGCCTACGCACAAGACTTACTTTAATGCAAAAGTTTGGAACGGGTTGCGTTCGACTGATATCAAAAGCCCATATTCGTGTGTAGGCTGTAATTCTGAATAAGTCCGAATTTACAATGTAAATATTTGGAGAAAGACGACAGGGTCTCCTAAAGCGATCACGAACAGCAGTTAGTTCACCCATCGCTCAGGTGCCAGTAGGCTCTAGTTAATCTCGATGCCAAAATGTCTACTTTTCAATCGATTTTCCATCCTGCAAACCTTCTAATGAGTTTCTTTTATATGCAAATGTCAATATTGAGGAACTGCATACTAAAGTGAGATGCGACTCAGGGGTAGGCGTACGCGTGGAATTTCAACTTGGAGCTCACAAATGAAAATACCACGGTGCCCTTTTTTACATTTGCTCAAAGTTGAAAGTAATGCAAAATTAGAATTTCACTCAAAATGGTCCGTACATATTTTTTCAGGTGCTGTGGGGTATGTTCAAACATGAACTCACATGGCAGCATACTGCATTGTCACCCAATTCTATTTAAGGTAGCATCTGGGAAAGTAATTGATATTGAATTCCATAGTCTAATTTAAGCCAATGTAATCTCGATTCAGACAAAAAATAAAGCTGGTATTGAACATCTGCTCGCTCCCCGGGTGGAAAAATGTAATAGGGCCATGTATGGGATTATATATGTCATATATGCCCATGTATGTGCCATGTAT
>JAQFYZ010002304.1:0-17687 GCA_034695085.1 Cylindroiulus punctatus
ATGGCACATACATGGGCATATATGACATATATAATCCCATACATGGCCCTATTACATTTTTCCACCCGGGTTGATTCGTAGATATCTTTGCATGAATTTTACTTATCGAAGCATTCCCTACATGTACAAGCTTTTGCGTTGAAACATGTACGTGCGTATTGTTGGTGTGACAAGCCATGATGAGTTGGTCCCACTGCTTCACAATAGCCAGGGGGCGCTGCGATCGCTTCGAGTAACCCCATGCATTTCAATGATTGTTCAGTTGTGCAGCCAGTGACCCCAGATAAAGGCAGATGTCAGAAATCATTGCTATTTGCTATCAAATTCCCTTCGGGCTGATTTCGCGTATGGCTCTGCCATTTGCCATAATTCAATCGGACAGGAAAACAAATAATAAAGTTAGGGGCCAATATGACGGATTATTTCAGTAAACAGCATCCAATCGTGACGTAAAACATGTTTCGACCCTAAACTTTATGTTTAAAACATGTTTATAGTACCCAAGCTGTATGTTTACAGCATGTTTATTCCATAAACGTTGTTTAAAACAAGTTTAGTAGCTTAATTTTGTTTCAAACATGTTGAGTACCTAAGCTTTATATGTTAAACACGAGTACTAAACTTTGTTTAAAACATGTGTACATGTAGTACCTACATGTAAGCGCTATTATTTAAAACATGCTTTGTACCTAAACTATGTTTAAAACATATTTAGTACCTAAATATTTCGTTTTAAACATGTTTAGTACCTAAATTTGTTTAAAACATGCTTGATACCAAATTAAAAATCCCTATTTATTCACAAATTAAGAAACCACGGGAATATATCCGAGTGTCGATTAATATTGAGTATCGTTGTTGACGAGTAATTCAAACATCAGATTTTCGCTGTTTTTGTTTCCTGTTAACAGTTCGTTTTATTTGAGAGAACGTGTTAACGAGCCCATTTGCCAGGTGTGTTTAAATTAACGCAAGTGACGTCGTGTCTTTTCGCTTGGCTCGCTAGCAGTACTTTATGAACACTGTTGAAAAGCAAAAAGTTAAGCCGGGTTTGAGAAGCTGAAATTGGTCTGATCGCAGTTGTTTACAATACATTACAAGATTTTGAAAATGAAAGTAGTTAAGGGCCTACAGCATCGTCGATACGGATTTCTGTTTCAATGGGTCTTCCTATAGATGCACCCATAGAAGTACTAGAACCATATATATTTTTTTCTGCTAGATTTGAAATCATCTTTCTCTTGGAAATGCAGCGAGAAAGTTTAATCCGCTTAGGCCTGCAGTCCCCATTAATCACAGGCTCTTTTTCTAGCTTGGGAATCAGATCAACCTTAAGCCCTATATTTTCACGTTGTCTAGGTTGCGTCAAAATTACACGCAGATTTTGCCTTCGTTTTCACTCTTTTCCCCCCCGGCTTTTTATTGCCTTACCACAAGAATATTCGTCTAGGAACATAGAGCGAAAATAGATTTTTGGAAATTTCGGACCAAAGTTGTTGGTTTTCCCTTTATTAGATGTGATATTACTGATTGCAAGGGACGTTCATGTCATCATTTTGGGCGTACATGTACTAGGGAGAAGGTCAACCAATTTATGATTCATTTTTATTAAATGTGTGTTAAAAATTCAACCTTTAAATTGTCATTCAGTTTTGATAGAAATTTCGCTTCTGATGTTATTTGTTCAATGGCATTCTCAGCACAGAATTAAAGAAGAGAGTTGGAAATGATGACGATTTTATGATGATATACATGAACGTTGCCAATGGAAGTGCGACGTGTTGCCTAGACTCAATGCCCACCTTATCAAAATGCATGTTCTGTATATAAACTCAGATGATTTATTCACAGTCAACAAGGTACTGTGTTATACATGTACAAGTATATGCAGTGATATATGTATGAAAATAGTTCCTCCAATTTGCTTACCCTAATTATCCACTCCAGTTCTATTCATTCACACTCTTACAATATTCTTACAAAATCTAATAAGCCTGCAAGATTATATATAAAATTACAAGATTATAAAATCCCTACAATATTGTTTACCAAATTTTAGAAGATCTAAGATCCATAACGAGATTGCAAGATTTTAAATTCTTATAATTCTTATAAAATATCTTGCAACATTACAAATGCATGGAACTGGAGTGAGCAATCAGAATAATTGCATTTCTCACTAAGCCTTGAGGCCAAAAGTTAGAATGTGAAATATTGCAAAACATCCAAAAAACATTTAGAAAACTTACTAGTTTGCTATTTTCTATAATACCCATGAACACGAATGTTCATAGACTTACCTAGGCAGAAATCTCATCAGGATGTCACCGTCTCCTGTGCCTGCAGCGCCACCTACATCCTTGTCACAATAGGCACCAGAACCAGGAATCGGGGAATCGCCAACTCGTCTGAAAATGCACCAAAAATATATTTTCTTGCACTTATTCAATATTTTCAAACTAATATTTAGAAGGGATATTTGAATATAGTAAAGATTAGGCCCTGTTAGAAGTGTGCATAAAATATTTATGAACTTATTTCAATCCTAAATTATTTCTTAGCTACCCATCCACCAGGCAGTCTCTGTCAGAGTACGAGCCTTTAGGAGAAGCTCTCTTCCTCAGTGTCTATATGCCTGTGCATGCCTGAAAATCTTCAGTACTTCTCAATTTGATATCATTCTAGATATAAATTGTATGTGGCGTCATGATAGTACTACACGTATCATGCAGCTTACCCAGGCACTCGAAATTGCATCCCATTTGTAGTTGTTCCTGCAGCTATGATTCCGTTTGCATCAATGACGACCATTCCTATCGTATCGTGATTGGCTGGTCCAATGTCAGCTGACCGCCTGTCAACGGACGAAGTGACCCCATCGCTGCTCGTGATTGGTTGGTACGGACCACATGACGTGGAGGGGTCAGGTGTCACGTTCTAAAATAATGGATGATTCAATAGTGAAATATTTTCTTTCAAAATTATTTCGATGAAATAATTGAAGTAATTGAACGTGTCATATTGAGTTATTTCAAATTTAATGGCAGTCAAAATTACCGATCTGTAGTTTGGCTGACAGCTGCCATTTTTCCATTGTTCCCATGTTGATGTGGAGGAATTTGTGGATAAGGACTCGTCTGTAAATCCCATCTCGATGGCAAAATCAGTGGCTAGACAAGGATGAAAGGTGTTATAATAATTATTTCATTTTATAAAAGCAAACTCAATGTCCAAACTGCAGCCAAAAACGTTGTTACAATTGCGGTAATATATTAATTCTAACAATGTCATTTGACTGAAATTAAGTCCCAAAATTCCAATAATTTTCCGAATGCATAATTGGGCTTTATGCAGGCGTTTTCTTACTCAATTTAAGCTTACTTGAAGTGCATTTCATGTCTTTCCTGCCTCAAGCTAGCATTAAATATATGGAAATTTGAAATATTTTCTGCTCATTTCCACACGTATTCTCCATGTCGGTTTTAATTTGATTCACGCAGTTGATAAAATGAAGGCAATGGGGAAATAAAATTAGCATTTTTTCTCGTTTTCATCTAGCTTAACTTAATTCCCAATTGAATGATACATTCGTAATGGATAGTAATTAGGCTTATGGCAATGATCATTAAATAATGCTACGCGTTTCGTGAAATGCTTGTCAACAAAAAGCAAAGCTATAAATAACAAGCTTTATTTAACAAAACGTTTATACAGTATATATTATATTTTTTCTGTTGAAGCTCGAGTTTGTTTCATAGTCATGTAGTCCCTTTTTGCTGGTACTGAATTTTTTTATGAAAGTCGATGGTTTAAAGCACAGTTATTGTGTGTGCACATTGTATTTTCACGTATAAAAATGCGACTACTCTTCACATTAAACCCGGATTGTTTCAATACGTACTTCTATCTTTTTATATGTCCTCAGTTGAGTACAATAAATATATGCATGTATAACTCCTATACAATTTACAATTTCTGTAGAGTTCTTGTCTAGTTTTTTAACAAAAATGTCTTTTCGGTATATATAGTTTTATATTTTGTTAGGTTGTTCATGGGTTGATAGGTTGATAGGATGTGATAAGGTAGTTCATTTCATAACAAAATAGTCCCATTTTGCTGGTACTGGATTTTTATAAAAGTTGCTATTGTGTCTTCACATTGATTTCCACGTATGTAAAAATTGATTACTCAGAAAAACCTGATTGATTTCAAATATTAATGCTATATTTTGATGTGGCCTAAGTTGAGTATAATAATAATATGCATGTACAACTTCCTTAAAATTCACAATTTGTGTAGAATTCTTGTTGACGTACAACATGCAATATTTTCAGTCTCCTGCTTTGAACAATTGGTCCAAGGTTGGACATACTACATGTATGTTGGTACTTAGACCAGAGTTGAGTACAGTAATGTGTGCAAAAATGCTTTGCACCAACACGTCTAACTACATTTAGCCCTAAACTAGACATACAGTGTACAAATGGATATAAAATTTATCCAATATACAGTGCATGTATGACACCTGTTCTAGCTGTTGCAATATTTTTTATATCATTTGTATGGTTTTGATGTTCATGGTTTAGTGTTTATTGTATTTAGCTGCCCCAACAATCAGGCAATCACTGCCAACGCACTAGCCTTTAAAAGATCACTTTCCTGAGTATCTTTATACTTGCTTTAGACAACCCTGTATATTCCTAAACCAAAACCCTGAACTTACATGGCCTCGCAAATTGCTTGCATGTTTATCGAAAAACCTTGACGGGTTTTGTAAATTATTCATGCATGCCGTACGTGTTTATTTAGACTTATTGCGCAGTAATTGAATTCCTATTTTTCGCTAGCGTATTTACGCAATATTTCAATCAAAAATACACCACGTTTCCTCAGTATTTTTCTCGTTTCATCCTCACCTGACATCGTGCAAGTTGTTTAAACAGCATTAGGCAATACGGCGCATAAAACTTCAACGACTGTCAGGGCAGATGATGGAGATTGTCAGTCTATCTCCTTAAATATTTTTTTGCGAAAATGCTACATGTAGTATAAACCCACGCCTACGGCCAACCTGATTATGATGCATTTAGGAAACATCGAAAATCCACGATTTCGGTAATGCTACTCAATGTAGATATTCAATTTTCGGATGCAGGCGAATTTGAGAGAAGTTTTTTTCGGTTTATCGTAAAAAATTCATTGAATGGATGGAAAGAAATAATCAATGTCATACATCAGTTTGAAAAAAGCGCGATTTGTAACGATGCAATCACATGCAGTATATTCGTGATTGCAACTTTTTTTTTCTCAATTAATATCAAGCATATGTTGATCATCATTCTATACCTCATATCCACTATTTTATGACTGATGATACAAGTGACTTCACATGTGCGTAATGTAGAATGTTACAATATGCCATTTCACCCAAATAATAGGCAATTATTTCCATTACAAGTTCAAGTGTTGCTATTTTCCCTGAGTATACTGGTCGATTTGTGGCGCCATCTAGCGTGTAAAGGCTGCTCGAGAAAAGCGATAATTATTAGGCAAATTTTGCATCGTTCCGTTCCAGTTTATGCGTGCAAATAACGCCACAATAGGTTCAATTAATGTCGTGCTATTTAATAACGCTAGGCTTAGTTCACAAAAGCGTGATTGAGCATATTTATCGAAAAATGAATTACTAAACTGGGCCTATTAATAATAAATACAAAAGGGGGAGACGCACGAAAGTGTCGAGAAATTAAATTTACATAATGCGAGTATGATAAATAAACGATGCGTTCAGCAGTGACACATTGGACTAATTTGAAGAGCCAGTTTATTTTATATTGTTCAAAAAATATCAGCGATATTGAAGACGAGAAAAATATTTCCTGATTAACAAAACATTAGGATATTTTCAAAATTGTTTTAAATAGTTGAAAGTAACTTAACGACCATGTTATCCCAATTTTTTTTAATTTGCTTGTCTTTAATTTTTTTTCTAATATAACTTGTGGGTAATTTTTAACATAGAAAAATGACTGTAATATCCTCTTGAAGTGTTTACTGGGCTCATCCATAAACTAAGCGTTCAAATAAGTCCCCTTGTCAACAAATGTTTTCCGTTTCATATTTTTCATATTTCATATTTTATTCAAACGTTGGCATTTACACTCAATTTTCCGATATCTACTCCTAGGGTATTTTCGTTCAACCATGACCACATGTCACCTGTCACATGTACAGTAGCTTATTTCGATGACACTCGTTTCATTCTTCGTTGGTTCCACACTCAACAATATTCAATAATTTATCTGTATAATACAAGTTTTATCACGAGTTTACCGTACTTCCACTATGGTATTCTTGTAATCGTATATCCTTTTCATTTGTTAAAGAATGACAGACCATGGCCTAATGCAGTGTCTAGACAAGCATCTCCTAATGGGTGAAGGAATATGCAAATTGTAGGGTCTTATCATTTTTTTTGTAGAAAAATGAATTAAGCTGGATGAGACGTGGATGAGAAATTTAAGCTTTCATATAAAATACATGGATCGAATATACAGTGTATAGCAGGAGAATTTTCTGAAATCAAAATTGGATATTTCTCTGTATATTTACAAGGGATTTAAACGACTCAAGTATAATTGTCAGTCTGTTGGCTGTGATACCTGTATTTATGAAGAACAATTTGTGTTACCTAGTACATAACATTTACATTCCCACATTGCATGTATACGATTATGTGACATTATGTAAACGTTCACTTAAAATCCATGGCATAAACTTAGGGGAGGGGTGATCCAGTATATTGTAATAATGTTGCTAAAATGTTACGTCTAAAAAATTTGGTTGTGATGCGCATGCACTAAATAATTTCCAATTTGCTAATTGTGCTAAAAACTACCTTAGCAAGCACGAGTCTAGACAAGGGACTTCTACAGGCAGTCAGTTTACTGTCTTAGTCTGTCTAGGACGTGCACAGGTACATCTGAGAAATTTTAAAGGTGTTTTTCCCTCTATTTCCATAAAAAGTGCAGCATCTTTCGATTTATTAGCCATTGTGTAATGCGAGCGCTTCGTTCAATCGTCCTTTTTATTAGAGCCTGTATAACTCGGCCATGGGGAATTGGCTCGCTACTAAATTGTGTCTTGAGCAAGATTTGTGACAGAGTTCAGAGGCAGTATTCCGCCTTCTTGGCGTATCCCATAGCCCATTAACCAAGAATTTATATCACTATCCCTTTCGATTTGCCAAATTCAATATTATTCATCATGAAATGCAACCCCACTCTCACCCACACTTTTATCAACATTGGGGCACGACATTCAGGCTAGGAAGAGCGACATTTAAACTGAAAATCTCACGAAACGTTGAAACAATTACAACATTGCATTGTCCTTGCAGGATGTACTTTGGTAATGTCCCTGGATGAGTGTGCATTTCCTAACGGCTTGTATGCCGGCAGTAGTTGCCTTACCGTTGGGGTGGCTACATGTAAATCATAAATTACATTCTAGGTTAGGTTATGTAACAAAAACACAAAATAAAGATGGTTTTATTGTTGAAGTAATGTTGAACAGTGTAGTGCACACGAATGACACCTGTCCTAGCTGTTGCACTTCAACGATTAACATTTTTTTTACTTGTCGTGCATTTTTTTCTGAACTTTGTTTTTCTCTGTTTGATCTACACTTTCAATTCGTCAATTCGATGGACAATTCAATTAAACACACCCACAGTCAGCACTAAATATGCCAAGCTAGCCTAAGCTAAAATAAGAACGTCACTTCTTTATTAAGCTGCCTGACGTTCATTAGAAGACGTCAACTTTTCCATAATGCATAACGTATTCATAAGACATAATGTATAGAACATCCTTAACTTGTGTAATGAGGTAACTCGTGTACTACTCGTCATTTTAGTACCACTGCTTGTAAAATTGTGTGACTTACTTATTGTTATAAAACTTTTTAGTTTGATTAGTTTTCCTAACTTTTTATTGTTCCTTATTTATGTTCAGAACTTTGCAGTTTACAGAGCTAGTGGTGGACATGTCTACATTTTTCGATTATTTCACCTACATCTTCATTAAAGTATTATGACAGGAGTTATCAAACCGGTAGAAATGTTGCAATTGCATGCAGGTATGGTTAAGATCAGCCTTAATTATGCACGCTACGGTCTTCTAACCAATTATAATAATTTCGTCATGATCCGTTATACAGAAGTTGTCTAACAGGCTTTGCTTCGCGCCTATTTCTCTTCTTGAAGGGAACTTCATTTTGTCATTCTGGTATTATGTACAGCCTGCGGAATAACTGAAAGTTAATCCTGCAACAGAAACCGTAAAAATATCCCCATAGCCGTTAGTGAGTGGACCGAAATTAATTAGATTTTGCAAGATAGACTAATAACAATGGCTTTAGCACATGGTTGTGTCTCATTCTGAGCGTCCTACTCCACTAATTTATCATAAAGGGCGTTTAACTCTAGCTGCTCGTAGGGATTTAATTTCAGGCCAAAAAAATGCCCTGATTTCACAACCAACTCCACTATGCCAAAGCCGGGTTTGGCAGCGACACTCGATATGAATCCAATAATTAGTTGGGACAAAGGAAAATTATCCTATTTCCAAGCCCTAATTCTCCGCTTTATGTCGTAATTAAACAAGGGCTTCGTAATTACATTGTACGTTATATTCGAACAGGTGGGCATCCCTTCGGCACTGGTTTAATGTACAGGGAACGAAAAATCGATTGATTTTATAAACAACATATTGACACACAAGCCATGAATATATACAGGTATACTGTGTTAGACCACATATCACCATCAGCAATGAGGAATGCAGTGTAAGGAGTGTATTCATTAAGAAGTTGGTATAACAAGCCAAGAAAGTTGTATAGGGTGTTCCAATTCACCCTGTATGTAAAAAGTGATCTGGTATTGACGTACATGTAAAACAGTGTCTGACCAGCCACCACCACCCAGCACTTAAAAAATCAATTTTGTAAAATGAGTCGAAATGACCTTTCTTGCTTTGCACGATTTAGTTATTGAAAAACTATGCATTGTGGGAAGTGTCCATAGCGTATGAAATTTAGTTTATTCTCTTTGTGCCATTCGGACCCTCCCCAATGCCCTTTGACCCCCTATGGATCCCTTATTTGTGTCTTTCTCTCTGTTACTAGGGCAACCAGCACCGTTGGCTGACATTTTCCTATCCTTTATCGTTAAACTTTAATCATGGGTGCCAACATAACGGCCTGATAAATTCACAAATTTACCATAGTGCTATGCAGATCGAATGGTCTAACAAATGTGAACAAAATGCGCGACAAGTTTAACGGCCGGAAGCGAGCGAGAAATAGGCGGAAGTGGATGCTTCACGAACTTATAAATTTTAACACTATTTCGCCATAGGCTTCTATTAGCTTTTTAGGCATCCTATCCTCCCCCCTCCCCCATAACCCTTTTCTTTGCGCCACCAGTTGCACTTCAACACTTTGATGTTGAAAATTATTTTTGCCTGATATTGAAATGAAGGGAAAAACTGAAATGTAAATGAGCTAAATGTAAGTAGAAAGATGTCAATATTTATACAGTCTTTGCGCATTTCCGAAAATGTTAGAAATGCGCCGCCTAGAAATGGGATAAAAGTGTTATTAATTTTCAAAATGTTAAGGGAAAATGTTACCTCAGTAAATGGATATACATGTACATTACACGAGTAATGGCAATAAAAATGTATTCAGTTTAATTTTGAAAATGGTCTAGCTGGCAAGCATACATTACTTAATGTACACAGGAAAACATCATTTTCGAAGAAATAAGATCAAAAATAATTTCGAAGAATGCATTAATTTCAAAGTGAATATTGATATTGCGAGTACAATGTACATGTATGTGCAAACGTAATCATAGACCTTTGGTTCACCGTTTTTCCTAGTACATCCCCAATGTGCATTGGATTGTGGCTTAGTCTTATGAAGATTACAAGATGAGGTAATTTATCAAACATAAGTTTTGGGTATAATGCACAACTTTTTCTAACATTAGGTCAATCAGTTTGCTTTTTATTATAATAAATACACGTATGTAGAGCACCGAGAGTGTAACGTCTCACCCCCTGCAATTTCAACCACTGCGTTTATGCATTATAATTGCAAGTTTTTTGCAACATAAAACCAACATTTGTGTTGACAGCGGTGAATTAGCAGCATGCAGCATGATGAAACAGGAGCTGGCACGGGGTCCGTGTAATTAAGAGAAGCGAAGTTATTATACGCGCTGTTAATTGCTGCCACCGAATTATTATTGGCGCAACCTGAAAATTCTGCACTCTGGCAACAGGAAATGGGCTAAGCTCCAACAACTCCATTACTTTTTATGCTGGTTTTAATAATCACGAGCCACTATCGTTAGAAAATTCATCATCAACTAGCGTTTTGTTGGCCATGAAAAACCTTACATGTACATTGTAATTAAAAACAGCTCGTACTTTTACAATTTGTCTGTGTTTCGCTGTTTTGATATTCATTACAAAAGTTTAAAACTTCGTTCATCTCATGTCCTTATTTCACTCATTACAGGATATCTGCAGATATTAGACTACATGTATGTGGTAAAGATATGAAGCATCAACATACTGCACAATTTTCTGGTGTTTGTTTCTACATGGTTTGAAGAGATGGAAAAGCAACTTCGACATCTTCCCTGGTCAGCAAAATCTCAAGATTATGGCAGTTTTAAGCATTAAGATGAGGCAGGCCTACACGTTCCTTACTACAGCATTGCTAAAGCGATTCTAAGATGTTCTTATGAACTAATGATAAAGCCCCGTTAGACTTAAGATAATGTTGAAAAATAGTAAAGAGTCAATTCCGGAAAGACGTACAACGTAAAACTATGACGTATTGACGTTTTACAGTTTTCAATGTAGAATTGAATCGAAGTTCGTCAATAGGTGAAATTTTCTTTTGCATTCATGCAAATGCGCAGGGCGCTCCTGGATTTTGTCTTTCATCAGGTTAATTATCTTCTTTCGGAGAAACAAATTTTAAGACTTTACGACTGCGTTCCTTTTAATGAGATAATTTCATTTGAAAAAGCAGCGCCCGGATAGCCAAGTCCACCCACAATCTTAATAACGTGTTAATTAATTCATTAACAATTCATCGCTATTGCACTCGCCTGGCCTGATTCAATTTCTTGGTGAAAACTTCAACAGACATCATTAACTTTTGCGCCTAAACTTCATTATGCGGAAGGCATAAAGTCCCCTCGGATTTCACCTATGAGTAACTAGACAACGCTAAAATAGTACGCCCTGTATATATTACATTGTACATTTATAGAATCCGGATAAAAAAAATGCTGGAATACAACTTTATGGTTATCAGAAAGAGACATATTTGAAGATGGGTTAATTACCTTGATCTCCTACCAGCATGGTGTGTTTTGTGTGCTCCATGACATATCTGGCTACTGATATGGCGTGTTTAACCCTTCTTAGAGATGCAACTGCACCTATGGCACGACTGGGTCTATAAGAAATATTTTAATATTTTGTCTAAAGAAATAAAAGAAAACTAAAATTTCTAAAACATTCTGTACATTATTGACAATGATCATAACTGTTGAACTGCAACACACTCATACTAATTCCAGTTACCTTGACACCAAATCAGATATCAGTGTTAAACGCAATTAGAAAATTTTCACATTTCATCACATTCTTATTTATGTGATGAAGATATGGATTTAAATGTTATACACGCCTTATGTGAAAGCATGTAGGCGAAACAAGCAAGGAACGTTAACATTTTTCGAGGGTTTTAGCACATTTTCATGTTCAATTTTCACCCTGTACCTGCACTTCATTCCCATAATGAGCATCGATTTATTCGTATACTTAACCAGCGCCCTAATAGCCCCTGGGCACGTTCCAAAGACATATTTTCAAGATTATCAAAGGAATAAAAATATTTTAATGCGAAGTTTCGCTACGGTCGATTTGCACTAAACGCCTCTGCCCCCAATGAGTTATAACAGTTAAATAAATAATGACTCTGAGGGATTTATCATTGCTAAGGCCCTTCTGCTTAGCTCGGTTTGCAAAGCACTGCAAGAACTGCAGGACAAACTTTAATCAGATTTGCACATAGGCAGCAGGGACGGGAAAATGATAGGTTTTCATAATGAGTTGCAAACTCTTTCAAATGAGCGGAAAAAAAAAACAGAAACACCTGCTCCAGTTCTCCTTAAGTTTCAATTTGGGCTTTTGCATGCATCGGTAATAAGGCGCATGAAAATATAAATGAAGTAAGGACGATATCAGTACGTGAATTGAAAAGCAATCGCTTGAAATGCATGGATATGCAAATTGCATTTGGCACGTTTAGGTTTCCTGAAACACGAACGTTCACCGAATTTGAGAAATTATCAGGGAAATGTATATTTCTTCTGGCTTTAAAATAGCGCGATCGGGAAGACTTGGAAACTACAAATCATCTGACCATGCGGACGCTTGAACCTCAAGACGTGCTGCATTTATCTGAAAATGTGCACTGAATGCATTCCTAGAAACGGCCAACAGCACTGTTGCGAATAACTCAGCAAATACATGTATAGAGAATGTCATTATTTGGATGTGCAGGGTGCGTTAATATCCATATTTTATTAAGTGTTAAAATATGGGAATTTACGATTGCCTACTCATTCAAGACCAGTTGTCCTTACATGTACATGGAGATAAAACACGTATTAACACAACCTCTAATTTGAACACGTAAAATCGATATTGACTAACACTAGTTATTCAAAGATGGCCGCCATGCAAAAATGGTATTGGCATCACATCGCCTGCCCTAATCCCATTTCGACGCAGATCCTACTCGAAACCTATCATAACATTGGATAATGACGGTTACTAATGAGTCTCCCTTGGATTAATCTTCCCATGATTGATTTATAAATGATGTGCTTGAGCACTTCAGCGTGCATCTCAGAGCTATATTAGGAAACGCAGGGAAACCTAATTCACTACAGGGTCGATACTTTATTAAGACATCTCCAACCACTTGATTTATGCATGACGTTGGGTTAGGCACACATATTTGCCGCGAATTACCAATTATTATATTATTTATGTAGACTCTAATCAGCGATCTAGCTTATTCGGAGAAATGCTCCCTTAATTCAACGCTGATAACTATTAAAGCGTTGCCAAAATATGCTGGTTTCGTAATAGAACAGAGAGAAGCCATTCTATTAAAGTTAAATTATGTAAATCTGAATAACATAACATTCTTTTCATATCTTTGGTGAACAAGGATCATACCCCACCCTAAATATGACTTAGCTGCAACTAAAACGTACAAACTACATGCACAACTACAGTGTGGGATTAACACGTACAGGTAGGATTAACACATAACTAATATAGGATTGATACTCATTCTATATTAGTTATGTGTTAGTGCCAACTAAGGACTGAACTGTACGTAGTTGTTGTAACGTCGATATACATGTACATGTATAGGAAATAACCAAATTTGATCTCCACATTATTTTATACGCGTGCTATTTTCTCGCTGATACCACATCGATAACAATGTTAATTATTTCGGAAACTTGAAAACGAGTGACTCGGTCACCTCCTTCCTATTGAATATTTTAAAATCTGTAATTAATAGCCTGGGAGAGGGAGGTCAGTGTTCTGTTGCCAATGGTAACTGCGACTGATTAATAATTCGTAACACGCTTGTCATGGGTCATTGAGAGTTAATAAATTACGCGAAATACATGATACATGATTGAAGAGCGCCTGTCCACTCACCCGTCCATGATCATGGCGTCCAAGGTGGTTTCCCCTTTTTCGTCGGGATGACC
Source organism: Cylindroiulus punctatus (assembly GCA_034695085.1). Lineage (NCBI taxonomy): Eukaryota > Metazoa > Arthropoda > Diplopoda > Julida > Julidae > Cylindroiulus > Cylindroiulus punctatus. The sequence continues at coordinate 13,889 of JAQFYZ010002304.1, forward strand.
CCCATAGCCGATGCTGTCTGCACATTTTTGCTCTTCGCACTCGTTGCACGCCTTCTCCAGGGCATCCAGAGAACTGCCGCCATCTTGGGTCAACACCTGCCAGGCTGTTGATTGGACAAATAACGAATTTTCAATCAGTTTGACCATTTTAGCTTTGAGGCACTCAAGAACTTTAATCAGTATAAATGATGCAATTAGATTTGATTGAAGATTTTCTGCAACAGTTTCAATTGCTAAACTCGGGGATGCTAGTTATACAGAGTGAGCCCCTCATTATTTTAAATTTTAGTTATTTAATCCAAACGTTGACAATCATCAACTTTTGGAAGAAGGATGAACTAACCATGCAATTGGCCCTTGGGCGACTAACGTACGTGTATTAAAACATCCTTGATTTGGGAATTGTTGTTATCGATGTTTTATTGTCTCGCAAATGGTGCCATTCGTATTTTCTTGCATTTTAAAGATGCTAACACAGTGTATCCAGAAATGAACTTTTCTGCTTATCTGACTTTTCCAGTTTTTAAAACAAATTTTCCTGACCACACTGATGCTGATCATGCGCAAGTATAGCAAATGTCATTGATTTTCATAAGGAAACAGCAGATGTAGATATTTTTAAATTGACAGTTTCTTTATTGATACCAGAGCTGAATTCCATCACTTAAGTGCTTGCTTCAATGACACGCTTGAGTTTGTTAGCTTCTAATGACTCGATTACCTTTTTCTTATTTACTATTATATTTCCTTGCATGGTCTTGAAGCCTGTAGGCTCCGTTTCTGGTTATTAGCTTTTTCCAAACTACCCTGACAATTCCAAGTCTTACAGGTTATCCAGATTAGGAGGAGCCCTGGCAAATATCAAATTGATTTCACTATACACTGTATGTAAATAAGTGCAAGGTTCTTGCAATGTCCCAAGGTAAATTTTCCGTTGAAACTGAGGTGTTGCAAAAGTGACGAATGGTTTAAGTTGCTAGTTGTTTTTCCATTTCTCGTAATTAAGCCACCGTTGAACCGATGAAATATTAGTCACTTTTAATTTGGTTAACTCTTTTTGAAATACGTTCGCGCGGGTTCCTCCAGACTATTCCGCTGGGTCTTCTTAATTTATTTCCCATATAACGAGCGAAATTTTCCTGGAGAACCTTCAGCCAGCCCTTCGGTCTAGGTCTTTCGTGCGGATGGAGCGAATTAAACGCCGAATTTTTCGCCGAGATAAAGTGCCTTAGGACCTCCCAACATTTTATTCTCTTTGGAGATTACTGCGAAAGAAGCTCTCGCATTAAAACGAGAGTGAAATCCGTAAATAAAAGCGGCCCTGGGGGCGCCCTTGTCGTTTCTGCATCCATTTTTGCTAATTAATTCGCGGCGACAACAACTGAGAAACCCCCGACTGAAAATAATAATTCGAGAGCGACTAAATTTCGTTAAGACAAGAAAAGAGTAATTGCGAGATAGCAACTCACTAAGGCATGCCCTAACGCCTCTCCATCTTAGTGGAGGCGCCCATTAAAAACGCTGGGATTAACGAACCTTAGTACCTTTGGGCTTTTTAGCCTGTTTAAGGGGATAACATATAGGAAGGAATAATAAAGCTGCACACATCAAACTAGAATACAACCAAAATAAATCGTCAAAGTTCAGCTTTTTATTTGAAGGGTCTAATTTACCCCCACTTTTATACTAATAATGTTTGGCAAAATATTTCATAATTTGTGCTGTACACTGTATAGATAAATCCTTCGAGGAAGTTTAATAATTGTCATCATATAATCGTGATTTTCAAACACTGAAGCATGTTATCCTTGTCAGACACTACCAATTCAGCGAAATAGTTATTATAATTTGAGCTAAAATGTACACCCAAGCTACATACGTTGATTCGTATAATTCAGATAATTAAATTTTTTAAAGTCTGACTTCTATTCAAAACCCTAAATTCAGACAAATGTCCTGTTTTACCATGCTTATTTTTTTAAATTTCTTTTCAAAAATATTCGTCCACAAAATTTATTTCAAATCTAATGCTCAAGTTAATTATACTTTGTACAGTAAGCGCATTTTACTTAAAAATGTGTGCTTAACCACGTCCCGGTGAAGCTCCTCCCACTACATTCCTGCATATATTAAGAATCAGATTTTTCCCATATATAGAAGCGCAATTTTATGTGTCAAAGTCGTACGAATTATGGATCTCCAGGGTGCGTTCATCGAGCTCCTGACACGGATTGCGTTATTAGGGTAAATTGGATGTCATTTCTCTCTTTCACACTTAATCCATTAAGTCATAAAGAGGCAAATCCCGTTCTAATCTTTCCATATAAATTACCAGTCTCGTCTAAGAAACTCACCTAATCCCACGTTCGTTGGGGACAAGTTTATTTTCCTAAGCAAAAAGGAGGAAGTTCTTACGAATATTTCAATTTCACCTACAGTGTACATGTACACGTACAAGGCAGCTTTACAAAGATCCTGTTCTCTTTATAAAAACCACTAATTTCTCAGTTGTTCAGATCAAGTTTTGCTTCACCCTGTATATCCAAAGGTTGGTAACCCTCGTGGTAGCATTGACAGTGAACTCAAGAACGTAGAAACCATATTGAAATAATGAAACTTACCTTTATCTGTCGCTACATTGAATGGCCACGTGTTGATGACCAGGGGCAAGAGCACATTATCCGAATTTTCGTGAGAATTCTGGGCGTTCTGACATGGTATTAAGTTGCATAAAATGCTGAGTAGCAAAATGGGCTGCTGCCAACTGCGAGCTGCCATTTTGAAATGGTGACGCATTATTTCCACGCTTATCTTTGTTGATACTGTACAAGTCAATTTTAATGGGCACAGAGGATAAGTTCAAATGTCCTATTAATGACAACACGCTTTGTGCTAAGAAAGTCCTCATGAACTTTAATATGGCGTCGATTTTTATGAACTAAATCATGCTAAGTTTAGAACCTGTTTTCTTGGTTAAGATCCTGCTTCAGATTGGTTCAAATAATTGATAGCCAGATAATACTCAGGGTAGGTAATACATACACATGTTACACGATTGACTTGCAGTACTTAGACTAGCAACTGAAAATCTGCATGTAAACGTATAATACATGCGCTTTATTTTCGAAGTCGTTTAGAGACAAACTACAACGTTTAAAATGCAATATTTTCAAATCCACTACAAATATTGCGAATATTTTCTCTTGAGCAGCTGTTCGTTTCCTGTTGATTTTAATATACTGTAATTAATGGGATATTTTAAAAATGAAACTCAAAGGTACACATCGTTAAATAACAAGGGGACGTTCAAGTACATGTATTATGTTATCACTTTATCGTCATTGTCAGACCCTGTGTCAAAATTCGTCTTTAGTTCAACACCCACTTCATCGCAGCCCAAAATCATTGATAGTTAAATAAAAAATCAAATTGAAAGAACACTTTCTGAAAAATTAAAGCGAATTAAAATGTTGATATGCATCTCATAAAAACTAATTATTAAGCGAATAATTGTAAAAAAAACCGCCAAGATTGGATCACCTTATGATGGATTTTATTAACTGCATTTGACTGCACCATTAAGATCATGATGACATAATACGTGAACGTCTCCAGGTTTAAGAATTCTAATTGGGGGATTCTTCTAGGGGTATGATTCCAAATACTTTCGACTCGCCCTGTATGCCTTTAAATCCAGGCGCATAATTGGGATTCGCGTCCCCGAGTTTTCCAACTTTTTATTAATATAATTAAGATCCATATTGGCATCGCCGAAATGATAGAGCTGTGTTTCTTTGCC
>JAQFYZ010002305.1:0-17687 GCA_034695085.1 Cylindroiulus punctatus
GGTAAATATTGTTAACCTGTTTTGTTGCCTTACTTCCCTTCGCATTTTCCCAAAACTTTAAGGAATTCCTTGTCTTCAGCGTATCTCGAATTGGCTCACGCCTAAAAACTTTTTTTTTATTTAGTATTTTTGTAAAAATTTGTAATATTTAGCACCTGATGATGGCTTTGACTAGCCGAAACTTTGTGTCACTTGTGGTAACTCTGACAGCGAAATAAAAAACCTTATTACATCAGATGTGCACGATTGTAATTTCCCCCTACTACAGGGCAATCACTGTCAGCAGACGAGCTATAAGGAGAAGCCCAATTACGATGACGTGCTAGGGACAATCACAAAACACACCCAAATGTTCATTATCAGCAAAAATGATTTCATCAAGTTTTGGGAAGCAGGGACCTATCATAAATTCAATTTAGCAATGGTGTTGGTACATATCCATCCAAATTTGGTGGCGAGAACTTGGGTCGACACCACTTGCATTTTATATATGGCTCTTTCCTGGCAGAAGAGCATTGAGTTGAATTGATTAGAATTGAAATGCACGAGGGTATTTTAGCCTATTGTGCAAACATGAGGCCACTATAGCTCGACGCCCTCTTGATACACACATAGGTTCCACTCGATGAGTACACTGTAGTGTTACACTCACCGTAGGCCATGTGTATGATACCGTGGTAGATGACGAAGCCCACGACCAGTATCACGGCCACTATTTTTGCGTTTTTCGAGTTAAAATAATGCACGATCTCCCCAGCATTGCTGCTGCCGCTGCTCCTGGAAGTGTCATCCGCCATGCTTAGCAACTATCCCCCACTTATACTTCTGGATGCGAATGAATTAACGCTCGTTTTGATCGCCTTTTCGACGTTCACTTCGTAACGCGGCTCGCCCCGGTGCCCTTATCCATCGCCGTTTCAATTTGAGTCCAAACCAAGACGACAAACGACACAAACAAAAATACTCCACAAAAAAAAGATGAAAAAACAAGATTAGAATGCCCGAAAGTACGGAAGCCGCGGGGTGTCGCGACCTTGTGGGGAACGGTCGAATAGTGTCGTCGAAATAACGTGATCTTTATTCGGTTGTTACGATGCCCGAACCCAACCCAGGGTCAGCACTCCGCTTTTAACTCTTCCGCCCCTATTAGGGGTCGAGGGAACGCTGAATGCGCCCAATTTAGCAAAAATAAATTCGTAAAAAATGCCCGTTTACCCACCCAAAGTGGACTCGCCCCGCCTGCTGCGGACCTCCAGAGCCTCCGTAGAGAGCGTCTGATTCTAAAAATTATTATTCCAGAAATGGCGTCCGTCTTGTTTCGTGGTGCCTTACGAGCGGAGAAAGTTTTTCGCCAAAATTCGGCGAAGGTGAGCGCTACATTTTCGTTGGATCCTCCGGCAACTCTTTTCGATGCTCGGCTTGTCCCGTCCAATGATATTTTCAAAACTCGGTGCATTTTGGGGATCACCTGGCTGATCACCTTGCGCTGAACTTGGGTGTTCTGCTGCTGTTTTGACTACTTTTTTTTTTCATCTGTTTCTGAAATTAACGTTTGCATCATCGTAACTTCGTCAGATAATTGCTGCATTATATTAGAGTAATCGACTCCGGAATGCTGGGGGCAGTGCCGCGGTATTCGGGGATTTGAGCGGCTGGATGCTGCATTCGAATTATTCACCGACCTGGATTTGACCCTGAAACACTTGAAATTAATTGTTACCAGAATTTGAGTGGATTGTACAGTGCATGGGAGGCCTGGTACATTGCCACGTTCATTCGCAAAATATCCTGCTGGGAAACGTTGATGTAATGTTTCGTTCTTCGCACTAAGAGCTGGGAATGACTAAGTATAGGCTGTTTGAATGTAGGCCACTGCAGTCTGCATCAACTACTCTTTTGGCCCATAAGTTATATAACTAGAAACAACAATTGTCATATTGTAGTTTTCTCAGGCACTCATTGCTCTGTTTTCTTAGGTATGAAAGTAAATCACCCATTTTTGAACGAGCACCCTGTCCCCATCATCATGTACTGTAGCTGAAACCATTTATTGCCATAATACCCCTAAGGGGTGCGGCAATTAAACTAATAATAATAATAATAATAATAAATGTTATGAACCGTCCCTCTCCCAGGCAACCAACCCAGCAGAATCCAGTTGTTCACAATAATGTTACTTGTTTGAACTGAACTGATTTTCTTTTGTCGATTTGTAGGTTCTTGGCATCGGCCAGTTCCTCCCGAGCCAGCAGCAGAAACGAAATTTGCTTCTCCACGAAAATAATAGCTTCTCGATCCTCCAGGAAGAGGGCATTCCCGTTCCCAAGTTCGGAGTTGCTCGCACCGCCGACGAAGCTTACGACATCGCTAAAAAGCTAGGTGAGCAGATATCGGCTTGGCTAGATCGGCATACCTCTAATCTGTCATTCTCGTCAACGACAACAGTGGCGTTAACGGTCGGACTTTCTGAATTGCAGGATCAACGGATTTCGTGGTCAAGGCTCAGGTTTTGGCCGGTGGTCGCGGCAAAGGGACTTTTAAAAATGGCTACAAAGGCGGTGTCAAATTGGTTTTCTCGTGAGCTGCTCTCCTTTCCTATCCCCTCGTCGTTGAAATCCTGCTTGTCAAAAATTGGTCCGCCTTCGTCTAATTCTCGTCCCTTTCCGGGAAAAACAGGCCTGAAGAGGTTCGCGAGGCATCTTCTAAGATGATCGGAGAATATTTAGTCACGAAACAGACTGGCGAGAAAGGGCGTATTTGCAACTCTGTCATGGTCTGCGAAAGGATGTATCATCGAAGGGAATTCTATTTCGCAATCACCATGGAACGGGCATTTGGAGTGAGTGGTTACATGCCTTGTTTTTCAAATTGGTTTTAACACTCAAATTAATTTGTCAAGTATTAATGTTGATGAAAATCGAAAACAGTAAGATTTTTTCTGTCCATTTTTTCGGTCTCGTTAACTTAACTGATGGGTGGTGTTCTCTAATGTTCTTCCCCCCCTATTTCAAAGGGTCCAGTCATCATCGCTAGTGCTCAGGGCGGAATGAACATCGAGGAAATAGCCTACGAAAATCCTGAGGCCATTATAAAGGAGCCCATCGACATCAACGAAGGCCTGGGAAAAAAACAGGCTATTAAAGTGGCGCAATTTTTGGGATTGGGAGAACGGGCTGATGAGGTAGGTGGTGGTGGTTGGAGAAACTTGAAAATCATTAAATAATATTCACACCGGGTTTAATCCTTAATCATTTTTGTCGATGGCAGGTTGCCGAGTATTTCATCAATTTATACAAGTTATTTATAAAGTACGATTCCAGTCTAATCGAGGTGAATCCTTTGGCGGAAGACACAAAAGGCGGATGTTAGTAACGTTATATGAACTTAGCGGTGAAATCTGTTAACTGAGCAAAATAATTAATGCATGTAACAGAACAAAGAAAAGTACGATTAAATTTCATGTAGGGTCCATTTATCGAGCCAGTTGATATGGGCTATTTTGACCCAGTAATGATCACGTGCGTATTCTCCCTTAATTAGTGTTCTGCTTGGACGCCAAATGCCGATTCGACGATAATTCTGAATTCAGACAAAAGGAATTGTTCTCGCGAAGAGATTGGACCCAAGAGGACGAAAAGGAAGTCGAGGCGTCCAAGCACAATCTAAACTACATTGCACTGGATGGAGATATTGGCTGTTTGGGTGCGGTATAGTGATTAGTCATTTTCATTAATTTTGAAAGCCTTTACGTCCCTTGCTTTGGAAAAACGCCGATTTAATCCATTCAAGCTTCTCTTGATTCTCGGGGAGAAATGCGCTGCAGTCTTTTGTCATTCTCAAATAACAATATTTTGTCCATACCAGTTAATGGAGCTGGGTTAGCCATGGCCACAATGGACATAATCAAATTGCACGGAGGCGAACCTGCCAATTTCTTGGATGTGGGCGGTGGTGCAACTGCTCGTCAGGTCACCGAAGCCTTCAAGATCATCACGTCTGATCCTAGGGTGAGAGCCCTCCCGAATTTGCGCGTAAAATTTGCTACTGGTTACTTTTCTGAAATAAGTCTTGAGATATTGGCTCGAACTCGTCGTCTTTAGATCCACGCCATTCTGGTGAACATATTTGGAGGAATCATGAGGTGCGACGTCATCGCCGAGGGAATCATTAAAGCCGCTAATGAATTGCAGTTGAAAATTCCCATCGTGGTTCGGCTACAAGGTAATAATGCCGTATTTCGGTGGAATATTTCCGTGCTATAGTATATAAGAAACGACGTCATTCTATGAGAGCAAATTATTTGTGGTATCAGACTCGAACCAATATTCAAAGCTTGAAAAATTTAAAAGATTGCAATTCCCTGTCACCCGAACAGGAACTCAAGTGGATGACGCCAAAGCACTAATTGCGGCCAGTAACCTGAGAATTCTGGCGTGTGATAATCTCGATGAAGCAGCCAAAATGGTAAGCACTGCTTTTATTGTCTCCTTAGAAAAAGTAGCTTCATCGACTTAAAGATGCCTTGACGTTGACTCACGGCTGTATTTTTTGCCCTCATGTTTAAGGTGGTCAAATTGTCGACGATTGTTGGCTTGGCCATATCGGCTCAAGTGGACGTCAAGTTTCAGTTACCTATCTAAAGGAGCCTGTTCGTTGTCCCAGGTAATCCTCGTCCCGGTTAACTGTACCATAGCGAAAGTGTGTAATTATAAGACGATGATCGTGTTTGCGATACGAACATCAAAACCCGATGAGAGAGACATTTAATTCAAAGTAATTTATGAGAAAACGTTTCGTTTTCGTCTTCCCTTTTTTCTTTGTACCTCAGCACTCAATTAGCATCGCCACAAATACTTAAAATTATCTCCATTTAAATAGCATAGTGTTTTGAACGCCACCTTGGGTTCACACGGGCATTATTTCAAATATTGCGGCGTTTAGGATGTGGTAATTCATCAATGGTGAGCGGCATGCGTACAAGGGGTAAAATTACCAGTGATTTTGTGCATACGGAGCGAAACTACTCGGCTCGCGGCCCGATTAAGATAGCATATTATTAGCATAGTCAGAGGATTTAAGATTAACATCAATACTCAAAGATTTATCGGAGATCGCATTGTCCGCCAGATTTGACAATGCGATGGTCCCAACTCCTCGTGTCGTTCATCGTTGGTGCATTTCCACAACCAGAATTTGCGGAGACCTGCTGAACTGTGTCGCGAGCGGCGTACCCGGTTGAAACAATTAAAATATTTACGTTTCTTTCCACATTGTTGACGCAATCACTAGACCACAAAAATGGCCGTTTAAAGCGGTATTTTTATTTTCGCACCAAGAACATAACTAACAAGAAATAAATATAATCCGATTATTGCATAAGTGTAGGAATTTCCGCTGGCAATTCCAGGAAATGTCACTGGTATTTATTATGTTTCCAAATTCCCTCGACGTCAATTTTCCTTTACCCTTATACGTTTGTTGGCCTCATTGTCGGCCGACTAGACTTTAATAGCAGCCTCCCCCGAGTCTCTGCGCACAACTTAAGTAGTTGGAAACAGCCCCGCTGTTGCTCCTCAGCTGCTGAGCATAGTTTCTGGATCGTGAATGTTGCGTTGCGAATGCTGGGAACGCTGCAGTTCGCGACGGAAGTATTCCACTGTGCGATTAATGCCTTCCAGTAGCGATACCTATTCGGGAAAGACAAAAAACAGCTTTGTCAAGGATGCTGGCAAATTGCCATAATCACAAACTTACATTGTATTTTCAAAAAAAAAGGGCCCTTCAACTTCTAATCTTATAAGTAAACCACATTAGATTAACATAGATCACGAATAAAAAAAACCTTTGATGAAATGCCTGGAAAGAAGTATTGTCACCAGGAACGAACATGTATGCAAAGTTCTAAAGTGCTAAACATTGCCTAAGTGGGTGTAATTCGGATCGCCAGATTTGAAGATTTTGCTGGTGAAGTATAAATAAGCACGGTAAAAATTGATCAAGACACAAAGCTACTAAGGTTATTTGTAAACATTACTAACCTTTGGACTCCAATTCAGGTACTTTTTGGCCCTTCTGATGTCTGGTTTCCTTCGCTGAGGGTCGTCCTCCATGCTCGGTTTCTCGACGATTTCACTCTTACCACCTGTTTTAATTTATTTAAGCCCATTTTGCAGATTTCATTAGTCGAAGTTAGAAACTTTAGACATTCCGAAACCGAAAGAGCAAATTTCTCACCGACAACTTTCTTAATGATGGTGGCAAATTGCTGAATGGTGTATTCGTCCGGATTCCCGATGTTGACTGGTTGAGAATAATTGCTGTTCATCAGACTGATCAGGCCGTCCACCAAATCGCTCACGTATTGGAAAGACCTAGTCTGCTTCCCGTTGCCGTAGATCTGCAAGATCGAAACCACCATCAGCGAAATTGCACTCGGTGACGATGAGTCTGCAACCGAAATAACCCCCTTGCCGTTATGGATTCGTTTTGGAGGGCCTGCAGGATGAAGTTGCTGACCACTCGGCCGTCGTTCATGTGCATTCGAGGACCGAACGTGTTGAATATCCGCGCCACTCGCACTTCCACGTTTTCCTGATGCAAAAAAGGTAAGCGTGAACCCGACACGTTTGCAACAAAAATGCTCGTTATTTTCTAGACTCTTATAGGCCTCGACCTGCTTGGCGTAGGCGTAGCTCAGCGTCTCCGAAACCCTTTTGCCTTCGTCGTAGCAGGCCCTCGGCCCTATGGGATTGACGTGGCCCCAATAAGTTTCCGGCTGAGGATGGACTTCCGGGTCGCCGTAGATTTCGGACGTGGAGGCAATTAGGACACGAGCTCCGACACGTTTTGCCAGCCCTGTCGAGAAAGTAAGCGAGAATTTTTGGATTTTTTTATATTTTTTTTTCAGGATCAAAACTGACGTGCAACTTGCCTAAAACATTGATAGTTCCCAAGGTGTTGGTCTTGATGGTTTTCACCGGGTTGTGCATGTAATGCGGAGGCGACGCGGGCGATGCCAAATGGTAGATCTCGTCGACTAACGGGACGGTAAGTTTTCGATTTACTAGACTGGAGCGTTTTAAGCGAGGCTTACGCCATTGAACCGATTAATACCTTCGATGTAGAGGGGATTCACGATGTCGTGGTGAATTAATTCGAAGTTCTCGTGACCGATCCAGTGCTCGATGTTCCGCTTGCGTCCAGTGAAGAAGTTGTCGGCCACCGTGATCTCGTGACCTTCTAGCATGAGTCGGTCCACCAGGTGCGAGCCCACGAAACCTGCACCGCCGGTCACCTTCGTGCCGCAAAACACATTGAGTTTAGGTACGTGAATAATTTTAAAATAATTTTAAGCACGACACCGCAGGCCGCAGAATTACCAAGATGCGTTTTCTGTCTTTGTACGTCAGAAACTTGACGTCGGGATACTTTTTGGCGAATCGTGTTTCCAGGTAGAGTAGCCGAGAAGCCAGCTCGTCCAGGGTATTCGTCGTCACGCTCTTCTTGGCTAGATTTGTGCTGAAAAAGGGAACCCGGTAATGTAACAATCAATTGAATTTAGTAACTACCAATTTATTAGGTAGTAATTGGTTGTCATCTCATTTGGTTGCATGCATGCATGTATTAACACCTGCAACAGCATAAGATAGATTTTCTATTTTCGAGAGGGCAGATTATTTAAATGAATTTGAGGTATTCACAATGTGCGTAGAAAATAGCTCACCTCTGCATAGGGTCACCCAGGGCACTGTAGAGGTAACAAACTGAAAAGGATATTTGACATATAGTTAAAAAAGTTGTGACAGCCTTTCCCCTTGACAATGGACTTACCAGCGATTAGAGAAAACGCGGATAACGAGCAAAATATCATTTTCAATTGTCTTTTAGAAGGGGGAATCAAAAACATGTTTCCAGTTTCAGCAAATCTCATTCATGGCTGTATTACGCAGATTGCGAATGGTGAACTCTTGACCTCGATAATCGCGCTGACGGGGTGAGGGACCGACTGGTTATTTACGAAGACGTTGCCGGTATTTATTTGCTAGGTGCGTTCATTGTCAAATTAGTAATAACGACTGAAGATGCGCATTGATCGAAACCATTTTTGTTACAGCTGAGACAGGACTCTGTGGCCTTCAAACTTTGGACCCATATGAGGAAATCGGGTCCATGCAGTCTGGCCTCACTGCGTCATTATACAGGGTGTCCTGACAGAGTGTAGATCTTGGGTAACAATTTTATTCGTATTTCCGCGTTCATTCGCGGAGCTTTTAATTTAATCTGACATTCGATTAGTTTCAGTCTTCAGGTTTAGAGCTAAAATGATACCGAAGGTGAAACTGACAAGACCATATTTCATAGAAATACGGATGGGCCACGTTCTGGGGACTTTTTATTAACAAATTGGGAATAACGCAATGCGCTAGCTGGCCGCATTGCGATACAGATAGACAGTGTGACCCGATCGGGTTGTCCGATAAGAAAGGTGCTGTGCAAATTTTGGTTCTTATTTTCGCGTTATTTTCCAGTCGCGGTTTTTGATTTTTAATATAAAATTAGCCCTCGATTCGTGACCGATTAGAAGCGAAAATGCCGCCGAAGGTGAAGCCGGTAGCCGCCGGGGGTAGCAAGAAAACAGAAGCGAAAAAGAAAGAGAAGATCATCGAGGTAACCGTGCACGTTTCACTCTTTTAGCAACGCTAAAGTTTTAGCCCCCCAAAAACAAAATCGCATAATTAGTAGGGTTAAAGTACCGGTATTTGGCCTGAAAATGCTGATTGCGTATGGCCTTCACTTTTAAATTAAACGTGCCCTGCAAATGCTGGGACAACCTGTCACGGTGATCATATGGCTGAACTGGAACATCGTGGGGGTCAATGATATGTTGGCTTGTCTTCTTTTAGACATATTTGAGATTAGTTTTTTGCATATTAACTGGACCATCAAATGCACTCAATCTGACACATCTGACCTTTAGGGAGCGTACATAAATTACATCACCAGCTAAGGGGGGTGTAGGGGTTTGATCATTGGTTACATGTGGTTACAAGAGGGGACAACCAGTTTCAGATTATTAGGTTAGTATTATGCAAAGTAGGCACATTATCAGCAAAATTTTGTGTCAACTAAGTTGTAATTTATTTCTTTAGATTTATCAGGTTCCATCAAATGCAGATGCAAATAAGGCTCTAGTGATTACTGATGTCAATGAATGGCTGCATCCCACATGGGAAAATTATGAATAAAGTTGTTAAACATGCACCTGTCAGTTTATTAGTGGCAAAGGGGGGTAAACTTTAAAATAGTGACGTAATTTTTAGGGGTAGGGGTAGGGCTGTTGGTTACACTGTGTTACAAGGAGGGAGGAGGGGGGGGGGGGGAAATGAGAAAATGTGGTGAAGTAATTTATGTATGCTCCCTTATATAAGAAACTAATTTTTTTTTAAATAAGCACGCTTTCATTTCATCATAATAATAGGATAAAACCTTTGGATTGAAAAACAAGAAAGGTGCCAAACAACAAAAGTTCATCCAACAAGTGAATCATCAAGTCAAGTCGGGAGGAGCTCGAAAGGTACGAACTTGCTTCTGCGATAGTTGCCATTATTACGACTGTTCGGCATTGTTAAAGTTTGTCTTAATCTCGATCCACAATTTTGCAGGCTGATGAGCCGAAGAAAGGTGAGCCCACCAAAAAAGACGAAAAGAAAAAGGAGGCGGCTGAATTGAACCAGCTTTTCAAGCCAGTTACATCCCAGAAAGTGGAAAAAGGCGAGCAGTTACTGCTTTTGTATAATTGTTTTTACTGCCACGCGCTGAAATACTAGAAACTCGTCATAACGAGAGACTTATGTTTCTAGGAACGGATCCCAAATCTGTGTTGTGCGCTTTCTTCAAACAAGGCCACTGCGGGAAGGGCGACAAGTGCAAATTTTCTCACGATCTTTCTCTGGAAAGAAAAGCCGAAAAAAGGAGCGTTTACGTCGATATGCGAGACGATGGAGGTCGGTATATATATTGAGAAAAACATGCTAGCCTTGACAATAACTCCAGCGCAACATGCGGTTTTCATATTAAAATGTCGTCTCGGATCCTGAAGTTGAAATGCATGATGAACTTATGCCGCTTATAATTGCAGATAACATGGAAAATTGGGACGAAGCAAAATTAAAAGAAGTCGTAGAGAAGAAGCACGCCGAGGCGGACAGTAAACTAAAAACCGAAATTGTGAGTTTCAGCTTCGGCTCGTGTGTTGCGAAAATGTTGCGTCATATTTTTTCGATAGCGCTGAATTTCGATTTTCTCTTCTTCGTAGATATGTAAATTCTTCATCGACGCGTTAGAAAGGAACAAATACGGCTGGTTTTGGGAATGTCCGAACGGTGAAAGGTGTATTTATAGGCACGCTCTGCCGCCCGGCTTCGTGCTCAACAAAGACCGGAAAAAGGATGACAAGAAGGACGAAATATCTATCGAGGATTTAGTCGAGCGAGAAGTAAGAATACACATTTCACCGTACAGTGTAAAAGCGATTTCCCAATTCTGCCGACTGGATTTACATCGTTTATCTGCCCGTCTTTTAGCGAGCTGCCCTGGGAGGAAGTTTAACAAAAATTACGCTAGAGACGTTCATAGCTTGGAAAAAGAAGAAAATATTGGACAAGGAAATGAATAGGCAAAAGGATGATGCGAGGAAAAAGGCTGAATTCAAAGCGGGAAAAAGTGTCGGGGTCAGGATAGTTTTTCCTCCAGCCTTCTTCGGCTGCTTACCTCGTTTTATTTTTTATTTTAAATCAAAGGGTTTAATCAAACTTTATCTCGATGTTATTTAGTTGAGTGGAAGAGAAATGTTCACCTTCAATCCAGAAATGGCCACGGAGGACCAAACTGAAGAGGAAGGTGAAATGGCGTTCGACACGAGCAATCTTCCACGCGATGACGACGATGAGGTAATTCATCACTTCGACGCCAATCTTATAAAGATACTTTTCTTTTAAGAAATTTTTATAACCCATAACTTCAAATTGCGGCTTCTTATGCATTTGAATGCAGATTTTGAAAAACGAGTATAATTTCTTTGCCAAATGAAGAAGACGTTCTACTCGATGGGAAAATAATTTCTCCAGTTGTATACATTTTGCTCTCAATGACGTTTTTGTTATTTGCTGCACGAATTTCAGACTGACCCTCATATGGTCCGTGAGTTAACACTGGAATCTCTGTCATTGGTTGCCCAAGAATGCGACGGCACGGGTACGATTAGCGTTTCGAGCCAAAGGGGAGGTGAGCCCTATGCCAACGGTACAGGTAAATTTGCTTCTTAAAATACATGTAGTTATGATACGAGCATTTCCAATTTTCGAGCAAAATTATACAGAGTGCAATTTCTCGCTTCACAGTCGATAAAATCGAAGGTGCCGTGGGTGGTGATGATGAAACCACGACAGCGAACCACGTGGACGAAATCGACGTTCCTATCGATGAAAACCTATTCATGGACGACGACGACGAAGACTTGGACGAGGATGATGATGAAGACGAAATGGATGATGTAGACAGCTAAGAATAGGTTTTCAAATTGGGTTGAGGCTGGATGTGGATTCGCGTCTAAAGTAAAAATGAAGCAGTCAAGCTGCTGGTGAACAAAGAGGAGCACAAAACAATATTAAACTGTCGAAACTTCGTTGTTTTGCTTTTTAGGAAGGCAATCTTGCTCTATCCATGTTTGCTTTTAACTGAGAATTCTGCCAACTGAATATTCTTCAAAAGTCCCAATATGGAATTTATTCGGGCTCATACACTTACTGCGGTTTTGTTTTCCATAACGATTGTTTCGAGTTGCTCATGTTATACATCAGCAAATAAAAGTCGATCGATTTGATAACGTGTCACAAAATTTGATACGCTTGAAAGCGAGAATATTCACAACTCCCCAATTTCAGCCTAAACAAGCGATTAAGCTTTGAAAAGTTGTTAAATTTTATATCTAAAATGCTCATCTATCACCCGTCATGATAACCTATGGTTATTCGCCAGGAAATATTGAAGATAGGTTTTCAGCAAATTTCCAAAGGATTTTAAAGATCCCCGAGACAACTGAGAATTGTGAGTATAATTTGAATAGCAATCGGTGACATCCTCAATATTGTGATATTAACGGTGAAGGAATTATTTACGATTCTTAATGCAATTCATTACTCTCTCGTTTCTAATTTCTAAAGGGTTTTTAGAAGATTTTTGAGACAGCTGAGAATTGATCAAAACGTGAGTATGATTTAAGTAACAATTGATACTGGCATGCTCAATATTGTGATATTAAAGCATGGAAATTATTCATGAACCTAATGTCGTACATCGCTCTCATTCTTGCAGCATTAAAACAGCAATGTGGAAACTATTCACACGGGTCTAGGTCATCTTTTGGTCGATGAAGCAGAACCGCAAGGATAAGGATATCACGAGTGAGAAATCAACGAAAACTAAACGATAGGTAAGCTGTCTTTACACCGCTGGTGTTTATTTCCCAAATTAATTAAGAGCTTGTATTTACACGTTTGCTCGAGCAAACCGAAATTTAAATAATTTTTTTAATACTCGCCAAAAGCACTTCTTCGAGCTGCACTCGTTGTAAAAGTATATAGAAAAATACCGATATAGTAAAAGCAGGAATAAGTGGCATGCCGATAAAAATAATAATAATATAATAAGTAGACATATAAAAATTAATTTCGTTTTTAAGTAGAGTAGATGAGCGTTACGATCCAGACTGGTTGAGGTGCTTCACTGTTGCTTGCATCCGTCTTTTTTCTTTCGTTTATCGATGGTTTGTCGCTTTTGTCCCTGGATGGGCATGTAGGGAGGGGCCGAGATGTCGTCGTCGGATGCGTATTCCTCGTCGGAGATATCTGAACGAGAAGTTAAAATTCATCGATTGATAATTTATGTCTACGTACTGGTCCAGCGATGTTTCTTTCTGTCTTACCGGCCTGTGTCTGAGGCGTCCTTTGGTGATATCCACTGGGTTGGACTGGCGAGGGAGAAGCACGATCCGGAGATTTTCTGCCGATCGTGTTATACTCGTGATAGTATGTGGGGTCGAGCGCCATCGCGATGTTCGGCAGGTCCCCTCCCCTGGTAGTAGTAATGGGCCGTCTGAAATGTACGCATCCATTCCACATCTTAGTTTTTAGATGTCAACGGCAATGACACTCATACGTTCTAACATCTCCAAAGTTCATCATCTTGAACCAAGGGCTCAACGCCCGTAGGGGTCAGATGGCCTGCTTCACTAATAACTTTCAACCAATCTCTGACCTGTTATAAGTGGTGTAGTCTCTGCAGACTCTCACTACCTTCACATCCCCAAAGTTACGCTAAGTTTAATCGAGTCTTTTGGATGTTGAATGCATGCCCCTCTTTCCCGTTGTTAAGTTTGATCGAGCCAATTACCGTTCTAGCCCTGGACTGCGGCTGGCTGACGGGTAGTGCGCTCTCTCGTCTTGACTCCGAGACCTCAGTAAATGCGGGCTCGTCGAGGCCCTCGCGTGGGCACCGCTCTTGCTGGAGCTCGGAGATTCGCCCTCGCTGTGATGCGGCGTGATGTCGCGATGTTGGAAATAGTTTTGAGTTCGCTTCGACTGAGGAGTCTTTTCTCGCTTTTCTGGTTCAGTAATCTTAGGTGGAGAAGAAACGAGAGGTTTAGTACATGGTCATTTTAATACGTCGCCAAACTTTGTCGGGGAAGCCTTTCCACCTCCGATCTTGAGCCATCCATTGATTTGGATTTCTGCTGCGCAGCCGCAGCCCTGGCCTTCTGTTTCGCCTTCTTCGCTCTTAGTCGTTCCTTTTCTTGAAGAAGTTTCGCTAGTTCTCTGTCTTGGGCCTCGATGGCCAACTGCTGGTCCTTGTAATACTGGCTAGTTTGCTGTAGGAAAAACTGGAAGCAATCAACACTTGAGACTCGACGCGCATGCAGGAGTCATGCCGAGTAGTCGAGTGTAGTTACCGTGGCTTCCTCTTCCTGTATGGACAGTGCCAATTCCTGTAAAATACAATTAATGGAATGAAACGCTGGAATCAACAGTACGTGTCAATGTTATTTACGAGGTGTTCGCTTTTCTTACTTCGTCTTTGACTTCCTGAAGAATGCGCATTTCTTCGGGTCGCGGCAGCGACAGGCTTTTCGACAAAATGGTGCTCTGGAATCGGTGCGATTTCGCTTCTCGATCCATGTCGGGCAGCGTCGTGACTCCGTTCGGGGAAGAGGTCCGCGAGGACGATGACGACGTGTTCGGACCCCCGGTTCCGGTCACGTTATCCAGACTCCAGTTCCTGGTGGCGCGTGACAAAGTGTCCTCGTAGCAAGTGGCTTTCGGGATAGAAAATTGAACCGATTAACGCAACATGTTCCGGCGGTTTTGCGTGTCCACCGAGGTTTCCGCCAGCTCACCTAAATCTTTCTTACTGGAATGTGCGACTTCCTTGCTCCGTAACGACTCGTGAGATTCTTCGCTTTTATTTCTGCGTCGGCTGCTTTGTCGGCTTTCGCATTCTTGTAGTTTCTTGGCCAATTCCTGGGACGATACACATTTTTCTTTAAAAAACCGTGACACGGATGATGTCTCGTTTAAGAATTGCGGCGCTGTTTCACCGACCTTATCCGCCTGCTCCAGAATCCTGTTGTGCAGTGCTTCTTCTCTTTCTATCTGTTCCTGCAACTCTTTGGCCACTCTTTCGTCTTCCAATTCCCTAATGAACCGTAACTGACCTTAAGGCACACGTACAACTACGCGCTGGTATTTTCATGCGTACGGCTTCTTTCACTTACTGTCTGAGAAGCTCAACGTCCTGCTCATTAAGAGGTACTTCTGTTTCGACCTCGTCTTCCTCTTGCAAGTACTTGGCCTGTACTAAGTCCATTCTGATCGTCTTTCGTTGTTCCCTGTTTTTTCCATAGTGCATTTCGACTTGAAAGGAAAATCTCTGTCGCACTTATTTCGTTAAAACGAAAAACAACTAGCAATATTTTCATATAGATCTGGTAGGCTAATTCCAGCTAGCTCTTGAAAAAAATCATTTGCAGCGAGCATCTTTAACGCTTTGCTCGCACGAGCAAACTGGATGCTTCCAATCTATACGAACTTGAATTCCCCGTACTTTCTTTTTCCTGTAATCGATAAGCCAGGGCGCCATCTTCGTGAACCAGCCATTCTCGGCAAACTGTAATATAAAAAAAGCAGTTTGAACCAATAGCTGCTAACATTGATCGGAGATTATTTATAGACCAACCCGTTCGACTCTTCTCTGTCACCTTAAACTTGTGCCGAGAAAATGTTGCAAACTACACGAATGACCCAATTTTGTACAATTTTGATTGTCACGGCGACTGGTTTATACACTAGGTCAAATGAGGCAATGTTTCGGTTCGACAGACACTGTTTGTTTTAATTGCTTTTATTTGGGGATTGAGGAAACTTCCTGTTATACGTCGTAATTCTTCCGACTTAATTGTTTTGGCATTTATTATGGTTGCACGATTGCTGCCCGTGATTTTGGCTTTAGTATTTACGTTCCGGCGCATTGTTTCATGCCAACTCGGACGATTTGGAAATGAGTTGTTGGGAAAATTATAATGATGAATTTCTCCACCTAGATTGGAATGAACAGTATCAAGTACAGTTGGTCTTATGCTCGAAGCTTTGAGGGAAAAACAAAATTTAAATTTCAGTAGGGTACATGTAGCAGTTTATGATTCTTGCTCATAATGCAAAAAAAAATCAAATAGTTTTCGAGTTTGTCAAAGCATTCATTTGCTAAAGCCTCAATATATTGCTTTTTGCAATCAATAGAAGTTTCTATCAAGTATAGTTGGTCTTATGCTTGAAGCTTTGAAGCTTTGAGGGAAAAACAAATTTTACAATTAAATATTTTTTACATGTAGATGTTTTTGATTCTTGCTTATAATGCAAAAAATCAAACAGTTTTCGAGTTTGCCAAAGCATTCATTTGCTAAAGCATCAATATATTCCTTTGGGCAATCCATAGAAGTTTATATCAGAAAAAAACTTAAAAACTTCATGCACCTACTCCAAATATGTCATGTCAATCTGTACATTTTTATACTTAATTTTTTTTTCATAAACTGACTTGACATCCAACAAAATACCAAAATGCACAACTGCAAAAATCACAAACTTCACATTCTGTCTTGTGACTGCTTTGTTATATGTGAAATAAATACACTTAATTAATAACATCAAAAATATGACAAGACATGAGAAATGACAAATATGCAATGTTGTGCAAAAACGCCGATTTTAATTGCCTCTATCGCAATTTAGTTTCCTGACGGAATTTGCGTCGAGCGTATTTTTTTAAAACAATTCATAACGATTTCTACATCAATAAAACCGGAAGGTCCGATTTTTAATATTAACAAAAGAAGGGGGTAAATGGACTCACCTTGGTTGACCAAGCCTTGTTTGGGTGCGATGGAATCTTGCGGGTGTTTTTCCCGAGAGGACTCGCCGAAACCGTTGTTGACGTCAGAAATCGGTAACCCGCAATCATCCATATCTTGATTAGTAAATATTTCGATCTGGTTTATTATCAGCTACAAACCATGACAAACGTACTCGTATCAAATCATATCTAACCTTACGTTTGTGCTAGCGATGCAGTCACGCTCGGGTGCATTTATTTCGTTTTGCACGCGGGGGATGTTTTACTCCTTTCACACAGAGGGCTCCATATTCAGCCAATAAGCGTCAACGCTGTCGGGCTTGTGGGCGTGGCTACCGTGTTTCCCCTTTCTGTTCATAGATGGCGTTACTTGTTCTAAATTTATCAGATTCCACTTTCCATTTCTTGCAGCTGATTTTATGTTCGTGTTTTTAGACTGATGTAGATGTAAACAAAGTTGTATGGGTAAGTTTTGGATCAAATTCCGCGATGGGGAATCAACTGGCAGGGATTGCGCCTTCGCAAATATTTCCCGTAGAGCACTATTTGACGGATTTGCCGGAATATCAGTTCGAAACGAAGTAAGCCTACCCTATGTGTTGCAATGTCATGACTTGTACAGTGTACATGTATCTGCTAAAAATCACTGCACTCGAACGTGTAACGTTCATTTCTCACGCTTTTATTTTCAGTTTAGGCAGCACACGGTTCTTTAAAGTCGCCAAAGCGAAATTCAGGTAAGTCCGATACGTAATAGCCAACCAGTGACAACCATGGGCATACTTTTCACCCAAATTTGAAACTATTCTGCAATAAAATGTGGTGAACTGTTACTTGCAAATGATTGTTGGATGTTGGCAATTGTTGGCTGTTTAATTCAACGTGTCATTTTGCTGAGGGGGTGGGGGTCAATATTTACAGCAGTAATCCACTTATTGGATCAGACCCTTTTTCTATTACAATCAGGGATGTGGCAAATGTGACAAAATGTGACAAATGCAACAAATAAAGAAGGAAACCTCTTTTATATATGACCTATCTGTATAATTATAAGGCAGGCTGGGCTCAAAAAGTCTGTTGACGAAGAGGAAATTACCAAAAAGATGAAAAAGCCCAAAAAATGTTGCATGCAGGAATGGAGATGTTACGTGAGGCCTGCAGTACTAGCCGCACAAATATTGTAAAAGTAGAAGCTGCAAATGCCATCATTCAAAGCGGCAAGGTGG
>JAQFYZ010002306.1:0-17682 GCA_034695085.1 Cylindroiulus punctatus
ACCGATAATTCGTTTTATCCAATTCGTTATAACAGTAGAAATTAACATTATTTCTGTATAGGCTGCGACGGGGATTGGAAATACCGTTTGTTATAACAGTAATTCGTTATAAGCGAGTCCGTTATAACAAGGTTTGACTGTACTTCAAGAAAAGCTCGGAAATTTGCATACCCGACTCAACTGTTCAAATCATTCCTACATGTACCTGAACAATGCAACCCATGGTAATTTAACCAATAAATTGCACCTAATAGGTATTAACGTGCAATTAGCAAACGAGGAATTCCAAAAAGGAATGCCTAATGCGTGCCCTATTACAATGTTACCTAACGCTGTTTGGCGACTCGTAATTGAATGTGGGGAGATGCATCGAGTCAATCTCTGTGGATCGTCGAGGCACAATAAGAGGCAGGCTCGCATGACTAGCCACGGATCACACACCATGCGGTGAGGTAAGAGTGGATAAATCCGACTCAGCTCCAGGGAGTGGGACGTAATTGGTTAGCGACTTATTTTCTCCGACTTGGCATTCTTCGGTGATTTATTCAAGAGGCGCTGGGCTTATTGCAAATTGAACTTATTGCATCCTCATCTCGCTCGATGATCGCCTGGTGCCATCTCCCAGCATGAAAGATTAATGCTTTCAGAGCTGGGGCACCTGGGGAATGGGGAAAATGAACTTATGTCATATCCCATAAAGCTCGTTACGCTGATAGCCCCGAGTTGTGTTCTCCATCCCTGGCTGCCATCCACTCCTTTGTTGCTGGCAAGAAGTCTGTCAAGCCGACTTTATTTAGTGCCTCCAAAAGCTCGGCCCCAGAACTGTGATTATGGCATCGGCTGCCAGACAAATGAACCCTCGACTTGTGCGCCTGAAGTGCAACCGGTAATGGCTCCATGGAATGGTTTTACGAGGACCCAATAACGTCTTTCGTGTTCTCCTTGATAAAAGCATGTTGTCATTTGTCTTCCACTCTATCGCAACCTGCCCCTCCTCCCTAATGGAAGATGTACCTGTGCTGGGGAAGATGCCCATTGGTGGTGGTTATTGCATCAGGTTAACAATAAATACACATCAAGGAGGGTTACTTCTGTCCGCATTCATTGTCAAAGTTTGGGACTTTGAGTCTTGTTACGTGTTCACCAAACTGCTACACGTGGCTTGGGAGGGTCTTCCATTAGTTTTCTTGTTCTGCTTGGTCGCCATGATGCTGTATACATGTAGTTCGGACGTCCAAGAGAAACCATTCTATAATGATCGATTCTAGAGTTGCGTGACATATTCATACTTCACACATCGATGATTTCATCATTGGAAATAGATTGGGGATGAGTGGAAATTAATGCTAATGGACTTGTTGGTAGAAGAATCAGGAAGAATCAGCACCTTCCATGGTCACCACAAAAATCTATGATAGCTCCAAAAAGAGAATAAACAAAGCAACAGCCAATCAGGGAGATTCAGCTTATAGATTTGGTTTTCCAACCACATTCCACGTGGCATGCTTGTTATGGGTGAATTGCATAAATGTCACCAGGATGGCACGGGTGACGGAAATTGCCTGACCAGATTAATTGCAAGCATTCTTTTGAATTCTAGTGGTCCATTTGAATTTCCATTATGTTCTATTTGAGATAACTGTAATACATGTATGACCGGGTTTGAAGACTGCTGTTGAATGTGGTCTGAAGCAGTTGCTGTCAAAAGCAACCCCATAAAACAATGGCGTGATTGAATTCTAAGAAATAATTACGGTGGGTATTGAAGGTATCCTATAACCACGTGATCAAAGCTCGTCCAGGCGGGTCAAGGGAAGGGGGTTATCAAATTGATGGACATCGTTTGCACATAGGCCCTCATGATAACTTATAATCGTTGCAGCATACTATGTTACTTCTAATTATCTTTGACTACAAATTGCAATGCCATGGAATCGCCTTATGGCAGAAGAAATTAAAACACTGTTTTCGTACATTGTCAGCTCTGCGAATTTCTGCTGACCCATCCTTTTGGTGATACCTGGTATCTTCTCCTCGAACTAAGTTCGGTATTAATCTTCACACCGGTTAACTGCTTGTTGGAGAATTTCCCTCCGGAAAACGACCCAACTGTGAGTGGTATTGTATCTCGCCATCAGCTTTTGATACAGCCTGCGGTCGTATCGAAGAGCTTTACAAATGAGGACCACTCAAGATGATAGCCGTTATAAATGAAATGAGCCAGGCCTTGATCCGATATCTTTTCGGCTTGCAGCTAGGAAGTCCGAAATGCAATGTTTCTCTTTATCTTTCCCTGCAGGGCATTTCCCTGGTATTTTCAATCCCGCTGGTGCTGATGAAATTCGCTCTTGAAAATGCGTGGGTCCGGAAGGGTGTGCTGCAGCCGTTGATGTGCGCACTATGGGAATTTAAAGTTAGGATGTAAATGTTGCTGATGTGATTATGCATCGACTTGCATTTCCATGGGATTTTGACCAGTTTTTAATAGCGATTAAACATAACTTGCTTGGAGGCGTAAACCACTCAATGTATGCTAACTTTGCGTTATCGTTTTACATGTGTTTTCATTACTGGACTGTTGAGGCAAGGATTCAAGCCTCATCGAACATGGATGCGTGCTTGGTTGCGATTTGTTCATGCAGCACTTAACATTCACTTCCGACAAGAAAAATAAACATAAGTCTAACTCTTAACGCACGTCTTCCATGCACCTTCATGAGAAACGATAATACTTAACATGTTTGCCCAGGCCATCGTTTCAATTTAGCATCCAAGTTATTTGCATACCCTACATGTACGCGAAAACCTCTGTATAATTCTCGTTATGAAAACTTTCATGCAGTAGGACAAGCACA
The DNA here is from genome assembly GCA_034695085.1 of Cylindroiulus punctatus. NCBI lineage: Eukaryota > Metazoa > Arthropoda > Diplopoda > Julida > Julidae > Cylindroiulus > Cylindroiulus punctatus. The sequence continues at coordinate 2,856 of JAQFYZ010002306.1, forward strand.
TGTACATGTAAATAGCTGCATGACGAGTCAAGCTTGATATCCATGGGAGTTTTCGATAAGGTTAAGGGGACCATTCTGAGGTTGAAAAGGTTCTGACATAATAGCAAGGTTTGCTTTTACTAGCTCACTCTATTCCGGTTACGGAGTTATAAAACACTTTAATTAGTATAAAATACGTGTCAACATTTTTATTTCCTTCTACCCGAAGTGAACAAAAACTCGCGTGAAATGTTTTGATATGACCTCAAATGTAATTATTGGTGAAGCCATGTGACCATTATTAAAATTATTCACAGGCCCTATCCAAATCATTCAAATAGAACCAAACATCTGACTCACCTGCTATAATAAGTAAAAGTCTTTTAAACAAGGCTTTGAACATGCACAATGTCAATGTTGTGCTTGCAATTTTCAGAAAATAATTGTTTTTTTCATGTGAATGCCATTTACATATTTAAAATCAACAATAAATTTTATAAATGAAATCGTCATAGTCCAAAGCGCCAACAAAAAGTTTCAAGTTACTCTTTCAGTAGATTTGATATATTGTGAGATAACTGTAACTTAACGTAACGCCTCATCAACCTAACGAAACCTAACCAACCTAAAAATCTAATGTCCGCTTTAGCTGCCCCTTACAAATAGGCAATCACTGCCAGCATACAAGCTGCCCCTGGCATATAGGCAATCACTGCTAGCATACAAGCTGCAAAGATTAAGTCCACTTCCGCCTAGTCCCAACGCTAAATGTTGCTGCGTTTTAATGATACATGTAAATTGCTTATCCTACGCATTCGGTGTCAAAATAAATGCACTAGCCAAATGTTGCCACTGTAGGAATTTTAATCGACGGAAGGTTAAATAAGTTCACTAAATTCATTGCACTGTTAATGCACGTGTTAGTTGTCAACGGTTCTTCGTTTGGCATGCCATTGGACGTTTAACGACCTTCCGAAACTGGTTGGACATTGATTTTTTGGAAGTGAGTCTTTTCGAACCTGGCTTAATGTCGCATTATGTTGACAGTTGTGTTGAATATGGATTGCGATATGACCAGTGACTTATTTCGATGTGTAATTTTAACTCGCGAGGGCTCGCAGGGTCGGTTTCGAGTATCCGAGGACTGCCAGTAGGGTTGGAAAAGAACTGATTATGAATGCTTTCAGGTATATTGAAAAGCTAGCAGCCAGAATTGATTTCTTAATGCACCTTGATGGACTGGGCTGCCGTCTCTCGGGAAGGGCAAATTGAACGGAACGCTTTGAGTTTTATTGCCTTTTGATACGCGATACTTAAATCACCTCGAAACGAAAGAGCGGCGCTGGGGATCATGCAGTGACAATTTCGACAATTTTACTATGGCGAATAGAAAATGGCATTCATGAAATGGGGTTAAATTAGCATTGACCCGCAGAAAAGTTCTTCCTTTGATTGCGTATTTAATTCGTTAGATTCAGGGACATGGCTTTTCCTCAAAAAGACAATGTAAGGTAAACCAACAAATCAATCGTACATTTTACATAGCTTGTTGTTAATAAAAAATCAATAAAGCAAGCAATTCTGTGGAAGGATGTAGTATAGTGAACTTGTCAATTTAAAAATGCAATCCAAATTTGCTGCTTCATTATGAAAATCTGTGTTTTGTCCTTACATTTACATCCATGATGTTACATTTTCGCATCTCAGTAGCCAGGGTGGTCACGCAATTAGTTTCAAACCTGGGAAAGCCAGGAAAGTTGACAATTTTATTTTCACTGCAGATTAACAGTTATTCAAATGTACACTAAATATTTTTCTTAAAACCCTGCATATCAGCACACAAGAAGGACATCTGTGCTAACAAGCTTTCACAATTTGTGGTATGCATTTTTTTGTGTTAACCTAACCTGAACCACTAAACCTGCCAAAAACCACTTATCAGAAAGTCCTCGTTGCTCCAAACTGCTTTTCAGAGAATTCCTTTTACCTAATTCAGGTTTACTTTTCATTATATTGTCAGCTAGAATTTTCATACATGTATAATAATATTAATATTACTTGTTGTATTATATTAGAGTATCGCTAGACACTGACCGCTTCCTACGAGCGTACAATATTACTGTAAATCTACTTTCACCAATTGTTGGGCGTTAGGCAATCACTGCCAGCCTACGATCCCTTAGGGGAAACCCACTTTATCTAATTGTCTGTGAAGGAGAATTGTTGAATCTGTAGTACAGCCCCATTTCCATTCCCATTTTTGTACGTGCCAATTTAGGACGCTTAATTTGTTGATCTAAACAAGATCTTTGGAACGCATTTCAGCACATCCACATTGTCGCGTTCCACAGATACTTTCTGTCCCAGATGGTGAACTTTCTGCTCTGTCTCTCTGCATTAGTCACTGATGCAGAACTAACGGCATGCCAGTGGGCCCCCTGATGAATCTCATCTGCATATCAGACGCTCAATTACACATATTGCAAGGCTTGGAAAGCGAGGAGGACAACCTGCTGACTAAACGCTATAAATAAGCCAGGAGTGCGAGAACACGTGTGCAGGACGAACATGGGTCTCCAGGCTGATTGATGCAACGCATCCTGCACACCCAGTTTATTTGTGTTGATTGCCACGGTTATTTCGGAGGCCCTCGCAATTAGGCCACTTTGAAGACCCAAGAATAGGCTGGGAGTGAAGCTCCACCAGGGAGGACCAGCCTCCCTGGCCCACTCCAGGCTAATGATTGGGAACCAACCGGCTCCAGCAACCCATGCAGGTCAGACAATCGGACCCAGAGGCAGCATTTGGTTCATTCTAGGCAATTGAGTCGGAAGGAGGGAATTGGCACATTGGAATTATCCTAAGTAAACAAGCTTGTGAATGCCGCCAAATCAGCGCCATTCAGAGATGGCCTTGTCAGCAGAGATCATTATTGGCGGCTGAGGCTGCTTGTCGGAACTGCTAATCTGGAATTAGATCATCCTCTTCAGGAGCCCATTCTGAGCTACGGAGTTGGCGAATCCGGATGGAAACCATGGCATCGGGTCCGTTAATTTGCTAATGGCGCCGGAATGTCCATGGGGCCTTTCTCGATGACAAGGCGCCGCAATCCAAGAAAGGTGTTTGGTAGCCGGTTCATGCCTAACTCTAAGTTTGTTTCTAGCACCCTCAGCTATGTATAACTATGATCAGCCTATAGTTTAAATTTCGTCCCTTGCCTCTTCACGTTCCTCGACCTGTTATGGAAGTTAAGATTTTCATTACTAGACCTGGAATGTCCATTCCACTTCTCGCTTTAATTCCTTTGGCGGCCTTCTAACTTTGATATTGAAGTGTAGATCTTGCGGACTTTCGTCTTTTACCAAGCTGGAATGTTTGTACGGCTGCCCAACGGCGTTGGTGTAAATTCAACGTTTTGGGTTTCATTGATTTTCACAATCTTTCAATCTGTCGTTTAAACTGGGTAAAACATTGGTTCGCAGTGTGTTTGGTGCAAATCCAATTTTCTCCGTAAGCATATTTCGTGTAACTAGAATCCTGCCTTTTTGACCTGTACTTAATTTTAACCGTCTTTCAACTTCATTGTGATGTCCATTGCTGATCTTCTTAATGTTGTGGTCTTCAAACGTTCTTTTTCAAGACGAAAGGTGCCTGGAAATGAATTTTTGAGCTTGCAAAATCTTAAAAATAGAAGAATGTTGTATTGTTGATAATGAAAATAATTGGGCAGACTTGGACGAGTTGGAACTGTTGGGATTACACAGTACGAGCCTGAAGCAATTTTAACCTTGACAGGATCCAAGTTGTTCATAGACATTAATTTCGTTTTCAGACGGAAAATAAGTCGCTTGTCTGTTGACGTAGCATTTATGGTGTCAATCCCGAATGATTTTCGATAAAACTTCTAAGCCAAGCTTACTGAGTGCCTCACTCGCGTCAGATTTATGTCTCATAAACGCCATGCCCATTAATGGCAATTTGGCAAATGGCCCACCTGCTGCACGTATTAAAACCAGACAGATCCCGTCAAGCTATATAACCAACTTCTTGATATTGGATTTTTGCAGAATAACAAGCTAATAAAATAAAAGGGAAAATTAAAAAGTGAATTGTTAGAATTTTACTTGGGAAAGTAGTGTGTGATGAGTTTTGCAAAATTGAGTTGAACTTTTATTGAGATTCACCTATACATTAGGGCACAGCAACGCTTTCCCCAAACGTAGGAGTTATACAGAAACTGGATCTAAGATGATCATACATGTACAATTGTAGCATAATATACCTCTGGTCGGAGCCGCAATATAGTATGTCCTGTCAAGGTCTAATTGTTGAATGTATGAAGTTGAAGAAAATGTGCTAAGAATCTACACATTTTGATGTTTATTCAAAAGAATAAAAGCAACTGTAGTGAATTGTACATGTGTATGATTTTGCCCTTACTTGATGTGGACTTGGTATCTGTGCTTCAAACCATCGGTATTTAAAAAACAGTCATGCAAATACGGTAACTTAAGTTTCCAATTGATCCATGTTATCTCAAACGAGGACATGATTATTTCGTTGGAAAAACTTATACTTCTAGAAGATATTCGTGCATATTGAGGGCTGTGACAAATATGTGGCATTTACTGCGTTTGTCATATGCCGGCTAGGGTTTCTATGGAAACCGTACTAACCTTAGGGCAACCGTACGATAGAAAGCATTAATCTTCTCTTTTATGCAAAATTTTCCGGTAATTCGATCGGTTTAAATGCCATTTTAAGGGACTAATGCATTCATCACCATGCTCGGCCTTAATTCATGTCTTCTCATTTTCGTCCATGTGCATTCCTTTGGCATCCACGAAAAGATAATACACGAATAAGTGAAATTATAAGTTATCTTGCCAGGTGAATCCATATGTTATGTACAAATGCATGCATTAATTCGGATTGTTTTCGCTTTTGTTTCCCGTTAAGTACGTCGTGCTAGGAATTTTGTTAATAATTACACACTTTACCACTGAAGTCACCTAAGTGTGCTTATCTGGAATGTGTTCTTGCGGGGCTTCCAAATCGGATTTCTACAAGGGGAGCCAGAGTCAGTGAACTCGTTAGATGCTTCGAAACAATGCAAGATTTGAATTTTAATATTAAAATGCTCAGCGAATGATAATACCATCATCGTGGCAGTGACCTCTTTGATATTCGAAACTTGCTATCTGTTTTAACCTAAAGACGATGCTTATAGTGCTTCCACCTATGGCCATACTGTGCAAGTGTATCCAGACGTCAAACATAGGCTGTAATTTTTGTTGTTGTTTTTGATTGGTTCATGAATAAGCAAACATCTTAGGTGGCAGCACAATAGGTACAACAGTATTGTGAAACAACTTGAAAACCTTGGAAATGATGACATTAAAATGCAAATTCCACCGCCTGGATTAAAATGCAAATAACCAACAGCTGCGAGGGTTAACTTAATGAAAGCATCTTCTTATATACGAAATGACATAATACAGACGTGGCGTGAAGCTTTCCTTTTTTCGTCATCTAAATGTTCATTTTAAACACACGAATAAAACTGGATTTTTATACTTGAGTAATATTCGTGCTGGGGAATATTGAGAATATCTTGTGCTGTCATGATAGATAATTTAAATTGCATGAAATGAAAACGTATCAGTAACCGTGGAAGTAGATCGCATTAGCACGTGAAATAGAACGAAATAAATTTCTAAGCAAATATAAAGATGGTGCTATATTAAGGACAAAGCTTTTCTGAAATTGAAAAATTGTAAATCAACCGAAAACCGAATTTAAATAAAAATACACTAGCGTTTGTATATGATACGGTATATGCCATGCCCTTAATGCATGTATTTGTTTTTCAACTTTACACAATGACACCTGTCCTATAGCTGTCGAAGTTTAAAATGTTTGCTGGGTTATGGTATCGCCTTTCCATATAATCTACAGTGCAAATCATTTCAATATCCTGGTGGTGCATTTTCTCGACGATTTTGTCAACTCCCCGATGGCAAATCATGGGCGTTTGTTTACCAGGTCTTTCTGGGCTGCTTGATGTTTTATTAATGATGGCACTGAGTTTTGACATGCCCTAATTACGAATTTGCCTTGTTTTTATACTGGAATCCTTTGTGTGATTTGTTTGCTTATCAAGCAGAAAACTAAATATAGCGTGAATGGCCTCAATTGCCAATAGCCAGAAATAACCATTATCCATTTTCCAAATAAGCCGGATAAATCAAGAGCATCTTTTTCATGCATTCCACGAAAACCCGATTTTGTTAAACCCGAAATTGCGGCTTATCATGCATGAAACCAGTACTTACTAATTCTCCTATGAACACGTAACTACACTGTAAGTCGGCCCCTCTTGGATTTCACAAAAAAACTGCAGTTTTGTGAAATTCGGCGACTTGCCTTCTCAGTAAGTGTGATTATCGAAGACCTGTCCTACATATGAAATTTCCAGAACAAGATGTAAGCGAGATCATGTTATAAAAGTAGTCTGTTAGGCTATACTACAGATTATGCCCTGCCCCGCCATAGGCATCATGAGAAAATTTGCTTTCCTAACGTATGGATTATAGATTAACAGCGACTGCCTGGAGTATGGGACGCCAAATAAAAAAGTTGCATTTTAGGTTATTTTCGGTTTGCTGTTTGAATTTTTTCAACAAATAAAAATAAAAATGAAAACACAAAATATAAGGTAAAAATTTAAAAAGGAGAAATGGCATGCTATAGGGCAGGTGTCATTCTTGTATTCCAGACAAGTACTTAATAGTAGGATTGAAACAAGTACTTGGTGCACATTGGATGAGTCTGATCTGTAGTATGCACATCTTGTACTTAATGACCACTTGTTTTAAAACTCGATTTTAATTTGTGAAAAAAAAAACAGAAAGTACTGTGCGTTTTTTATCATCATGTTTTGATCTCTTTCATGAAAGCTGACTTGCCTTAGGTTGCTGGCATGTTTATTTTGTAAATGGAAGATGCAATATACTCAAAATGTCATAAGAAATTCAAAAGCGGATCTTTATCTTAATCTTCCAAAATCTTTTGTCGTTCACCCTGCATCATTCGTAAGCTAAAGTCAGCTTACATTAACGACAGTCCGAGTCTGTACATCCTACCAGCCATTGAAAATGCTTTTTTTTAAAAAAATACCAACCGCATTAAATTCCATGTTTGCGTGCTTGGAACCCGAGCGATCCATTGAAAACCCATCTTTTAATCCGCTCGATTTCAATGGGGCTTATGGCAGACAACAGCCATGTCAACATATCTGCACAAAAATTAGCAAGTAAACGCAGTGTTGTTGACATTGCATTCTGCATCCTCGAGGTTGGGGCTGCATCAGCAGCGTATGGACAAACAAAGGATCATTTCAACAAGAGTCGAATTGCTCGATAAGCGCCTGCAAGTGCATTAATAAATCCATTAGGCAAACTGCAGCGATTAATTGAAACTCCATCGAGCAGCGGTTTGTTAAACGAGGCGGGTGCTGAAAAGGGAACGACATTCATGTCCCAAAACATGTCAAGTTTGCATTGAAACAAGATCACCGATTTCATGCAACGGTGGTTGTTCATGCAACGGTGGTTGTTTGATTTGGATCATCCCTCACCATTGACGACAAGTGGACAGATTTTTCCGTTGTACAGCCTAAATGCAGTTTATTCAGTTTTGAGATATCTATTTCGGCTAAACTATGCATTATGCCCTGCTGCTGCCCCTTTTTGATACAGATCTATGAGGCAATGATATTCTCCTAACAGCTCGTAGACAGGAAGTGATTGCCCATACGTGGGGCAGCTAAATACAAAAATCGTGTTTTTGGTTGACTTTTGTTAGGTTAGGACAGGTTCGAATAAGCGCCAAGAAACGAAAACTTCCAAAAAAAACACTCAGACAAACGAAAAGGATAAATTTCACCAGCTGGGGCAGGTGTCGCACTAGACCAATAGAGGTTAAAGATATGTACACATTTGGAACATGGAGTTTTCTTTGTTAAAGTAGTAAGAATTAAGACTCCATTGAAAGTTATTTTTACAATTGAATTTTGATAATTTTGGACAGATATGATAATTTCAAATGAAACTAAACGTTTTAATTCAAAGTTTATATTGATGGTAAGTTCCTGCGCTATATAAAATTTAAGAAACATTTCGTTTTTAGAATTTATCCAGATATTCTTTATTTTTCCAACGACAGTAAATCAGAGATAAATCAGAATCAAATTCAGATGGCAGATGCTGCCATCTATCGCTCATAAAGCAAAATAAGAGGTCAAACGTTGAATTATCGTTTTTATTAATATCATATACATTTCCATAATTTGTCAAGATCACATCCCAAAAAACGCAAGTCCCTGTTAGTGTTTACAAAAAAATTATTTTAATATGTTGATCAGGAAACGAGAAATTGTATTTGGTAATTTTATGCAGGGTGTCCCCAAAGTCACAACGCACTTGGCGATCGCAATGGATTTTACATACACAGTATAATAGCTTTTCGTAGAGACCTTGCATGCATGATCTGGTGCAAATTAGAACATTTCCAACAGTTTAACCATATTGGAAAACGCTAATCAGTTTAGGATAAAGGCATTCACTTCGCCACAAAACAACACCATTTGTTTCGTCGCCTTGCACGAACATTTAATGTCATAGAACGACCTCGTACTAACAAAAGTCCTAACAAAGGCACGCTGGCGGCAGACTTGCCATATAATTCATGTCATCCACAACTCATCTCATTACAGCGTGCGATATATAATATTTTCGAGCAAATTGCATGCAAATTAACTCGCAGGCCTAGCTTTCGGATACATCGTTGCTATTTTTAAAACAATCATTGGCTGGAATTAACAAGCCATATAAGCCACGCTCTGGTTGCTTGATGCGTATTATGTGTTAATATAAAATTGGATTATCCTGGAGTATTTCGTGCCCTCCAGTAAAGACGTGGTAATTCACGTATCATCGCCAACATATTGGTCGTACTGGGCGTAATCGTTATGTGAATTTGTATACTACAGTACATGTATGTATTTGGAGTTATAAAGCTAAGTCTTGTACATTATATTGATCAATTTCGCACACCTCGTACTTGCATACGCCACTAAAATTTATAGACTGCTTATTTATTCCAAGTGCGTACTGAATATTCAAGATTGTCAACAGCTTGACACTTTATTAGTGTTGCTGTGACACGAAGCTAACGTTTTTTCTCTGTTATGAGCGTGAGTCTTAATTACATGTATGTCTATTAATGTATTCATGAAGATTGAATAAACAGTAGATAAACATGTTTAAATTGTTTATGCATAATTGAAATTACGCATGCATGATGCCTTAAACCACTTGATATAGCAAGGTGTTGATATCATGTTAGTAATTTTATAAAAAGCAGTTGTTTAGCATGTCAAAGTTCTCGAATACATGTAGTGTGGCAATGATATATCGACATTTTGTTAAATACAGACAAAACTGTACTGAAAATAATATGCACATGTAATAACATCAAAGTAAATGTTACATGTAACTTTAGTGACATATCGCCATGCATGTTATCAACGGCGGCGGGTCAATATACATGGTCTGGAATTGTTATAAAACCACTTCCAATAAATTTAAAACAATGTACATGCACATCGAAATTTGATTCATTTTATACATATAAAACTGAAAACTTAAAATATGAGAATTCTCGTTGTAGATATGAGGACTAGACGTAAGCATTGTCAGAAGCTGATGACTATGACAAATTGACATAAAGACGAGATAGATTGTAATTTATGTTGCGGGATTATGGGCGGTGACACACAACAATCAAGAAATGTATGCATGAGCAATTTATTTCATGCAAAAATATTGATTAGAACTGGCACGACTTCAAGGTTAAAAAATTCATGTTGCTTCACTGATTTAGATAGCTGTTCCAAGCAACATGGATGAGCATTAGATTTCAGGGATACTGCATTATAGTCCGACTGCTTACAGTAAATTTTAAGCTGATGGTTATGTCAAACATTCACAAAAGAATGGACATGCATGGTTGATCTACATTGAAGGTCCACATTGACGAGGCAGGATTAGTTGTACAGAAGTTTTGAACTGCTTCAGTGCTTCCCATTGGTTCGTTCATTGTTGGAAGACCGGGATAAGGGACCGGAAGTGGCGCAGTTTCACCCGCATTTACTGCTTGTGTGCTTTTAATCCATCATAAAGCCTGTCAGGAGTCTTTCCATAATCATGCCTATGAGGACGCCATGGTGAATGCTCAGACGGCATGGCCCCATGCTAGATCTCGACAACTGTTGAATACCAGCAGGAAGATACATGGACTACGCAGTGATTAAGAAGTGATTTATTGCTCCATCGTAATCCCATAACATTCTGATGTCCAACTTCTGTCAGCCGACGTCGGCTTCGCGATGAATTTCTATTAAGTCCTCTCATCGACCATGCAGTGACCAGCATCACTGACCAAAGCCATGCCAGATAACGGGGCAGATGTCACCGAACAGCTGGATCCGAGATACTGTATATCAGGATTTCCATGAAAAGAGCATTAACATTGTTTTTGCCATATCAGCACGCGAACGTCCGCGATCGATTCGTCTTTGAGGAACAACAAGTAAGATGGTGGCGTAAAACCATTTCCGCAGATTATATGGTGGCTAATGCTGATTATGGTAACGACAGCATGGTGCGAGAAAAAAGCAATTACGGAATTGCAAATTGAGAAATTGCTTCACAACATTAGGACGTTGGAACGTTCAAACTTATTAAGCTGAAGCCCTCGAATACAGTCAAACCTCGTTATAACGAACTCACTTATAACGAATTACTGTTATAACGACCAGTATTTCCAATCCCCGTCACAGCCTATACAGAAATAATGTTAATGGATACTATTACAGTCGAACCTCGTTATAACGAATTGTATGGGACCACCAAAATTTGTTCGTTATATCAGTAGCCAGAAAACATATGAGGGCACAGTGAAATAATCTGTCATTGAAGATCGTTTATTATTTCTTTTTGAGACATTTCTCCTAAGTATACAAAAGTGTAAAAAGTCTGAATGAGAAGGAAGTCGAAATTAACTACCATGCACAGCTACAAGTAAACGTTATTTGAAATAATGTTTTTTGAAGATTGTGCAAATACATGTGCAAATGGGAAGTCTGCCATCAGATCGATGGCATCTTGACAGCACCTTCTGTGAGCTGATAAATGGGTTTAGCGAGTGTTTTTCAAGTGATGTTCTGTAAACTTAGTGCATGTGACTTCGAAAATGTGTTCGTTATAACCAATAATTCGTTTTATCCAATTCGTTATAACAGTAGAAATTAACGTTATTTCTGTATAGGCTGCGACGGGGATTGGAAATACTGTTCGTTATAACAGCAAGGTTTGGCTGTCTAACGAATTGGATAAAACGAATTATCGGTTATAACGAACAGATTTTCGAATTCCCATTCACTAAAGTTACAGAACATCACTTGATAAACACTCGCTAAACCCATTTATCAGCTCACAGAAGGTGCTGTCAAGATGTGATCGATCTGATGACAGACTTCCCGCTGCAAGACAGTCCCATTTGCACAATCTTCAAAAAACATTATTTCAAACAACTTTTACTCGTAGGTGTGCAGGGTAATTAAGTGTCTGAAGGAAATTTCTACTTCCTTCTCATTCAGAATTTTGACACTTTTGGACTCTTAGGAGAAATGTCGCTAAAGAAATAATAAACGATCTTCAATGACAGATTATTTCAAATAAATCACCACTGTGCCCTCAGAAAAGTTTACAATTCTGCACAAAAAAATGTTATGCAACTTTGCAAGTATAAAAACAATTTGTTTTTAAAACTCATATTTTTCTGGCTACTGATATAACGAACTACGGTTATGATGAACCAATTTTGGTGGTCCCGTGCATTCGTCATAACGAGGTTTGACTGTTTAGCGAAACAACGGCCATATGGGGCAGACTTTTACAAGGTGATATAAAGCATTCCCTCATTTCAAATACGATTGTAGTTATTTTGGAAAAACTCCATGTAGATGCCATTTGCGATTCTAGCTCTTACAGCGCCGCCTGCTGGCACTCCCTCTAAACTTTTAGCTGTTCTGCCTTTTTCCAGTGGTTCAGTCTACATAATCATGCGGTTATCATCTAGATTTTGAGGTTATTCCCAATTGCCAGATTTATATAATTTATCTGGGCAGCCCAAAGATGCTCGAGTCTTGGTGCACTCCTCCTGTTGCAACAAATTTTCATTTCGGAAATGGAGTTCTTCCAGGAGGTATTATTTGCAAAATAAATTCTGTGCGCTTTCAGTCCTTATTTTCGTGACGTTTTATAAATATGATTTCCCAAATGTATGATTTCATTCAATGCTGTACAAGAACTCGAAAGTATTCCAATTTGTTCCTTCAGGGTAATATTCGTTTATCTCCATTCGTTGGAGAACTTTGCAAGATCAGCCAGGAATTGAAGAGGTTTTGCGGGATTTGCTTTCATTTCTTGCAATGCATGTACCTGTTCAAATTATGGCACTATTCCCCTGTCTATACCTACAAGCTTTTATGCAATTTGGTACATTTCTTTGAAATGTTTTCTTAAGTTTGTTGCAGTTGGCGATTCGTTAGTTTTATGGAATGTTTGTTACTGCTAAAACTATTATTTTTAGAAATCTTTCGAGTCTAGACAAGCACGTTGCTGTTTATATTCCCAAGTTAAATAATCCATTAAATTGCCATTCTTGGATTCCGAAAGAAAATATACTTATTCATGTTTAAATCCAATCCTTAAAATTTAATATTTAACAACTCAGTTGTGCTCGTTTGAAGATCAGTCGAGTCTGTTTATCTTCATCAATGTAGTCTGGATATTAAACACTGCTGTTGTTTGGCATGACGTTATGATAACAACCTTGCAGGCATACCAAATAGGTGGGCTGTCAGTGGTAATGGACCTGAATTGAATGGGCTCAAGAAATAGCACGTGGAAAATGAGATTCTCATAGCATTCACAGGAAGGTTGGAAACCAATTTCGCTCGGAGCTGACTATTGATTTTGACGGCTTAACCACCATAAAGTGGATGACATAAGCAAGGCAAATTAAATCCTTTGTTTTGGAAGACCTTGTATTTGTTTTATGGCTTCGAATAAACGCGAAACTCTTGTCGGTTGATATCCCTTCGGAATCCATGCCCTCATTCCATCGTTGCTATTGTTCAGAAATGCAAAGTTGACATCTTTGACCTTTCTGCAACTTGCCTGAAACTTTCAGAAAACCATACCAAGTACGTGATGAAGTGTTTTAGCAGCAATTTGCAAAACAGTAACTGCTCAAATTAAGAAATGTGTCTCTAGATTATGTCTTCTGGCATCTCAACGTTACTAAGACGCTGTCATCCAAGATAATTACAATAGACATATTGTAAAATGCTGTTAGTACTACAGTACTTTAAAGCATATAATGAGGAAACGTGTAAACTCCTTGACAACGTTAATCCTCCCGGTAATGTGCTTGTTTGCAATTCATAGGAGACGAAACCGGTGCACTGTTTGAGGATGATTTCATCAATTTATTGCACGTGACTTAACATTCTTGTGGTGTTGCTAACGAAGGCAATAAAGCTTACAACCAACCACTGCACTGATCAGATGTACGATCTATGTAGCTTATAGCACTTTGTGTTTATAGAGCCTCAGCCCGTGATTAAAGTTGTGGTTACTGTTATTTTTTGGAATACACTGTAATTTGGGAATTTGTGGACGCTCGTTTTATTATAAGCACTCCATCAAATATAACGGTAATTAATCAGTTTACAAGGGCGTTTTCATTTACCCGTACATCGTTTATGGCTTTCTTGTTCATTGTGCATGATAAAGTAGTTTGACTTTTATTTTATTTTTATAACCTTGTTTTTTATTAACTTGGTGTGTCGATCCCTTATGTGCATTTGATTGCTCATTAATTAAGACACTGCCTATACAACTGCTGCTTGATAGGCAAGCAGTGATGAAAATACAAGGGGGTTATCAAATTTATACATTGTAGTTCACTAAAGCGTTGGGTAGAGATATCAGATTTATTCGCCTCACGCAGAAACTCAAATGCAGTTAAAATAACACCAAATAAAGAGGTTTTTCTGCAGCTGAAATTAATAGCAAATTGCAAAAGCATTTTACTTTCAAAATGCCAGAATAACAAACATTGTGCTAAAGTGGAAATAACTGAGGCTATACATGTACAAACCACAGCAGTGATTTGCCAATCTAGATTACCGACATGGTTAATGCATTGTTTATACCAGATGTACATGTAATTGCTGAATGTTCATTGACTGAATTCAGTTTCATGATATCACTGTATTATTAATGTATGGCTTTACACTAAATTACTAGCCCATGAATTATTACTTGATTAGATTATAAGCTTGAGGCTATCACCACTCTGATTATATTATTATCCATTGTTGCATTTTGTCATCATCAGTGTTAAGTGTGACTGCTTGACAGTACAAGTTAATTAGCATTGTATACTGCATAACTGGCGGATGGCGTAATGAAATGCGACGAATTTGATCAAAAGCAATGGAAATTTATCGTAAATAGAAGGATGTACGACGCATAGTATAGACACTGTACATTTATTCTAACCATAAACATGAAAGATACATGTAAGCGATGAGAAGGGGAAACATTGCTTCATAACCATGATGTTGTTGGAGAGACATTCAATGCATATTTTATGCATTAGTGTTCAGAATTCACGTTTAAGCGATGCCGTAAAATGATTCCAGTGTACCCGG
>JAQFYZ010002307.1:0-17666 GCA_034695085.1 Cylindroiulus punctatus
CCGCTGAGGGGCGCTGATGTCTCGGACAGCTTCACCAGGTGGATCCTGGGCTGGTAACGGTGCATGGAGTTCAAGACGATCTGAAACATCAGACAAGGGCATCAGTTGGGTGGTAGATGATAGTGATGGTCGCTAATGGCATAACTACGAATCTGTTTTCAATTCAATTCAATTCAACTCAGTACCCTACTGTCAGTACCTTTCAGTACCATGTGGTAGGGTGGTCTAGTCCTGCAACCCAAGTTAACATGCCAAGGGTACCCCCATGTTGGGGGGGGGGGGACACCAATTCCTTCATTCATTTTCTTTTGCTTTGCTTTTAGATTGCTTCGTGAGGAGTGGGACAAACGCGAGGAACTGGAGAGGCTCCAGGCAGAGCAAGTCGGTCTCCTAGCTGAGGAAAGGAACAAGCGAGAGGGCCTCGAACAGGACCAGCAGCAGAAGGAGAGCCAGCTGGAGGAAGCTAGGAAAAAGCTTTCCGAATTAGAAACCGAAAAGGGTCGATTGGACCGACAGCTCAAGGTGAGAAGCGTTACTAAGGCTAATACACGTGCCCGATTTAAATCACGGATGACACTGATTGAAGTCTTATGTTGCACACACTTTTCGAGACCCTCTCATGACGCATATTACACAAAGCCCAAATGTTATAAGCTCTCAACAACTTCTATGAGATTTTACCTGTATGTGATACATGTACTGAAAACTTTTGAAACCTTGGTTTCAATGTTATCCAAATTTGACAGCCGTGCGAACAGAGAGCTCAGTTTGATCCATATCATACTATTTGCTTACCACATTCCCAGAATTTCCAAGGGTTGAACAATAATGATCATTTTATGCTGGTATAATATATCACTGTTATTTCGCGCAATTTGTGGACTTGATTTGCAACGGCATTTGATGTGTTCATGTGTCGTTACTAATGTTTACTTTGAATGTTAATGTTGATCATGCTAGCCGGGATGGAGCGAGGCCATCTGTGGAGGTATGTACTCAATGTCTGTTAATATTGTGCTCGTTTGTGGTGCATCTACTCTCCATGCTTAACTCGTTTAACCTCGTTTAACCAAATGACGCCCTTGCTCGTGGGTTCAACCTCAACGTTTTGGCTTTGCTCATCTTTCTCTTACATACGTTATCCTACATGCAGATGTACTTATGTCTAGATGTCCTACATACAGACTCGCATGATACACATTTCGCACATCGTCATCACCAAGCATGGCATATGAAATTGATTAGTATTGCTTCTTACATGATTCTGGATCCAGGTTTTCCAGTGGGACCAATCTGATAACATATTTAGGGTAATGTCAGTCAAATTTTCACTAAGTGGAAAGCTGTCGTGAAATTTTGTTTTATTGCAAAAAAGTTGAAAAATCAAACCAGTCTCACTAAACACTTGGCCGCCTTTAGATCCTATCCTGAACTCGTTCAAGCTTGCGCTCCCTTGGTCTCAGAAAGAGACTTCACTTTAACGAGTTTCCGCAAATGCGCCACTTTTCCTGATCTCATCTTCGTAGTTTCTTCCTAGTTGCTTTCACTGGCGCCTTTTTGCCTTGCAGGATGCTACGCGGCAGTGTGCGGTCGCTGAAGACGCCAAACGGGAGCTGGAGCGTCGCCTTAAGGTAAGGATTAATTTTCAAAGAATGCTTCAAAATGGTAAGTTTTGGCAAAATGTGTAATTGTATACAATGAAAACATTTCTGCATCACCCTCTAGCAGCCCTCTGGATAGAATCTGCATATATCCTGATGTTATAATTGACAATAATCATAATGGTGGTCATCAGATAGCTTACCTGAAACAAAATTTTGTTCGAAAAAAATATTATGAAAATGACTTGGAAATGGTTCATGCAATGTACCTTTACATGGTACAAACATACTTTTCCATTGTCATTTCTTTTTAATAGCATTCCCAACCTGATGTTTTTCAATTAGATATTACATGTAATTTGCTAAATAAGGAGTTTTAATTTGCGCTTCATTGTTTAGTAATAATAATGAAGTGAAAATAAACTACAGAGTAGTTTCCTAGGCACTGTGAGAAATTGGACTTCTCCTAACGGCTTGTCGGTTGATAGTGATTGCCTGCAGTTGATGGTGTTAACCATCAACATAAAAACTTGACTGGTAGGCTCGTCTAGACAAGAAGTTGCAATATGCATTTTTCACAGTTTTGGGCAGAAAGCTGGAATTTCGGAAGTTGAAAAATGCTAGAAAATAAATTAGTCTTTGGCTGTGAATGTGTGCTCAGATGTCTCTCATCTGAATCGTTTTCCATTTCAGGAAGCGCAAGACAAAATGGTGGTGGCCGAGAGGGCGAAGGAAGTTCTGGAATCCAAATTGAAAGTCAGGGAAAAGTCGTTCATCCCTATTCCGGTTGTGAAGTCTGGGTGGAACCGAAGTACTCAGATCACCTATGAGCATAATAACACCCCAAAGATGACCGATCAGAACCGGAATAAGCGAGGAAGCAGTAGGAAGTCCTTTCCTAGCGACGAGGATGAGGTGAGGCCAGTTTACACTAGTCGTTACTTTAAATTCGAATTATTGTCATCTTCACTGGGCAGTTAGGATTTTTTCATTTCCCTTTAATTTTGGTAGATCACGATTTTTTCACGCATTTAATGGTTTGATGATTAATGATTTATGCCATCATTAATAGAATGGCATTTGGAAATCTTTGCTTCATTTGTTGTCGTTTCAATTTGTTCTTATTGTTTTCCATCAGAATTAAGCTGACTTTGGCCCAGCCAGCAGAGCTTTGATGCCACTATTTTATGCACAAAACGGAACGTTTAATGGACGTAACCCACATTTCCGGTCGATCGGAATAGGGTTGTAGTGATATTATATGAACGCACGGCAGCACAGCACTCTTGTAAATACCGAAGAGTCGACAGCATACAGACTGAACATTTTTTCGGAAGTATCGCAAAGTATATTATTTCCATTTTTTAAAAATCTTTTTAAATGTTTTAATTTGACGCTATGTCGTCATAGCATTGGCACAACATTGTTTCCTGTAATTTTTGAGATTTTCTATTAATTAAATCTTATCAGTAAGAATCTGAGGTTTGGATGTGAAAATTATATATTAGTCTGCAATAGTTTGAAGGAGATGCAAGATAAGCAGTAAAATGAGTAAGAACTTCGTTTTCAGCTCTTTGAAATGAAAAACTTCCTGGTATTTTGCAAAAAATCGAAAGCTCAACGTTTCTGTTGAGAAACTACTAAATAATTCAGTTGAGTAACCGAGGAGATTTTTACTGGAGGATCAGCACTAACTAGTAAAATTGCCAATGGATCATTTTGTTGAAATTTCCAATCTGCTTCTGTACATTTGTCTCTGCATACCCTGGATTCGATTCTAGATCCGAAGCCACATTCTTGCTTCCGCTTTCAGGGCGTTGGCTCCACATGGACTACCAGTTTGCGAGTTTCGAATTATATGGATCCTGAAGGAAGTAAGTTTTGATGTTTATGATTATTTTCTTATCTCCTGGGGGGTCGAACTCGTTTACATAATTGCGTTATCATGTGAGCATTTTTAAATTAATTGGACAGGCATTAGTGGCCATTAATTTGCATGAGCTTGTTCTGACAACTTGATATTATGTTCTACACGCCTCAATTTCGGCAGTTTACAAACAACCTTCTTTTTCAGACTACTATAAAATTACTTTCTGCATGGCCAATTTTCCGATGATTTTTTGGGAAATTATAGCAGTCAAGTGTTTTATCGTAAGTATGTAATTTTTAATATTCATTTGAACCCCTGAAGTGCTTCCTGTCTAAAAAAAAATTATTTTGCCCAAATTTTTCGTTTTTTGATAGACTTGCCCTGTTTTCTGTCAGTGTAGGTCTCCACTTCTTTGGGGGAAAATTTCATTTAATTAAATTGTAATTAACTGGCTCAATTAGTTGGTCAGTTAATGAAGCTTTCTCAACGTTGACTATTTTAATTTTGAGGTGGTGGCCAATTTTGATTTTTAAATGTTCAATCACGAAATGAATTGTAAGCAACTTAGCAGTTCGATTTGTTTATCCATGTTTATATTTTCATTATTAGTTATGTTCATACCTGAACTCCAACGGTCATTGCCCAGATTGAAATGCCCTCTAGGAGAAGGGATTACATTTTTACAGTTGAGGATGACCCAAAAACTCCCTCAATTTCTCACCCAATCTTTATAACTATTTAAGTAGTTTTAAAGCGACCACAATGATCGCATGCCGTGTTTACAACAATGATCTTATCTCAAATTGAGGAAAGTCATTTCGAGCAATAATTGAATTAGTAATTTAATCACTGGAATTAATACTAATTTGCAGGCGACTTAGCGTTTTACGGGGTGGCGGCGTAACAGTAGAAAAAAAAATATGCTAATCTTCTCGCAAAGTCATTATTTTATTTATGTTTAATTTCAGTTTTAATTTACTAGTATTACTCGTTTGGTATTCAGAGAATACACTTCCGTTGGTCTACCAATTTCGGGTATAGAAAATTGCATTTTCTCACTTGGATTGGGCGAAATGTGTTTTCGTCAGATTGGAATAGGTAGTTTCCTGGTTTGGTTGAAGAAAAATTGACAATTTTATGATTTTTAAGATTAGTAAAAAATGCAAAACTATTTTGATTGGAGGAATGTTTTTATTTCCTAAGCTTTAGGTGGGAGGAAATAGTTGTTAAATTAACTGATGCAAAAAATGTGGGGAGTTTTGAAGAAAAAAGGAGTAATTGTCTTGTTTGGGAACAAAGTATGAAGAGGTTCTTGCATGGTTTTATAAGCAATCTTCATGCTTCTGGTTCGGTGAGAAAGTATGTTACTGGTTTGGGGCCAAATGTTAGGTTAGGTAAATTCCTCAGGTGTACATGTAGTTATCTATCAAACAATGGCATTTATGTCAGCGAAATTCAGCTGCTGACCTTAATACTTGCATTTTTTTCATGCATCACTGATGTATTACATGTTGTTTCACACGGTTTGGTGCCGCACCATTTTTTCTTCGTTGATTGAAGGGGTCTTTAAGGCCCTAAGATGGGGTCCCCATGATTGTCTCCGGGTTGTTGCTCCCTCGCCAAATCTGGGCTAACATTCCCTAAAAAAGTGGTATCAAAACAATGAGGGAAATTGCTTAGGAGGGAGAGTAACACAACAAAAAAGGCGTTTTTTGGCGGTTTGACCACCTCAGGGCCCCTCATTTTTCTTTTCAACAGATTTTTTGAATAGTTGATTTACGTCCCCAGGACCTGCATGGTCTGTTGAAACGTGTGGCCAGCCCATGCTTACCTCTGTTTGCCCCGCCCCCTTCACAGCACATAGTTACCTGACCAGGTCAGCGCTGACTCCTCCGGGTGATTTCTGACATTTCGCAGGCGGATTTCGTAATTGAGACCGGCGTGGCCCGAAAATCTGAAACTTAAATTGATTTTTTGTCATTTGGATATTGCTAGGGTGGAACCCTTTCGTGGGTTAAGTTAAAAGTTAATTAAAACGGAAACCCAAAGCCAGATACCGCCTTCTCGCAAATCGTGGAAATGGTCATCAAATTTTTAATCTTGGGTTGCAATGATCTCATTTGAATAGGTGAAAGATGCAATGAGGAAATGCATTATCATTTTGGCGACGTCGTTCAGATCTACATGTCTGTAAAATATTTGTCGATTATTACACAGTTTGTAGGTTTTTCCAGACCTGAAAAATCTGGAATTGTCGGGGAAATTGAACATGCCTGCGAATGTCAGGGGAAATGGATTAACTTTTAAAAAGGCATAGAAATTCGACAATCAATATATTTTACGTAACTAGTTATTGGAAATTAGCAATGAAACCAAGAGATGATAAGCTAAATTTTGTAGATGAAATCTACAAGAAAATTAAGGATCTAAATTTACTGTTTCTTTATAAAAATGTGTTTTATATCCTTATTATATATTGTATATATTACCGGTATATATACAGTCGAACCTCGTTATAACGAATTGCATGGGACCACCAAAATTTGTTCGTTATAACCGTATTTCGTTATATCAGTAGCCAGAAACAGTATTTTTTGTACAGTATTGTACACCTTTTCTGAGGGCACAGTGGTGATTTATTTGAAATAATCTGTCATTGAAGATCGTTTATTGTTTCTTTTGCGACATTTCTCCTAAGTGTATAAAAGTGTCAAAAGTCTGAATGAGAAGGAAGTCGAAATTTCATTCAGACACTTAATTACCCAGCACACCTACGAGTAAAAGTTATTTGAAATAATGTTTTTTGAAGATTGTGCAAATACATGTGCAAATGGGACTGTCTTGCAATGGGAAGTCTGTCATCAGATCGATGACATCTTGACAGCACCTTCTGTGAGCTTATAAATGGGTTTAGCGAGTGTTTTTCAAGTGATGTTCTGTAACCTTAGTGCATCCATGGGACCTCGAAAATATGTTTGTTATAATCGATAATTCGTTTTATCCAATTCGTTGTAACAGTATAAATTAACATTATTTCTGTATGGGCTTTGACGGGTATTGGAAATACTGTTCGTTATAACAGTAATTCGTTATAACGAGCTTTGACGATATTACAAATGGTCAGGGGCAACACGTAGAGAAGGGCTTCTCCTAACAACGCCATCGCTATCTCTGAGGAACTCCACCTTGTTTGGGCGTTTATTCTTTCTCAATAAAAATCAAGATTGCTTCAACAGCAATAAATATTGCATTCCATACATTTACATACAGGGCAATTTCAATGGTCAGGAAAATTCAGGAAAGTTTAAATTTCATCTCTGGGGGGAAACTTGTCCTTTTTATTTATTTTATTTTTTTCGATATTATATAACTTTTTCGTTTTTAAATGTCCTTATCTTCCTTTAATTGGATTGATAAAGCGAAAGTGTACCCCATTTCAACGAAATTTTGAGTGAACTAGAGCGTGGGTCTGTTTGAAATATTGTTAGTGACTGTGAGGATTCCATGAAAAGTAAAAAAATGATTCACTTCTGCACGAGCCTGAGGGGCATTGTCTAAATGGGTTTACAAAAACCAGATACAGCACATTTTCCCCATACGTTGCATTTGTATTGCAACGACGCCTAATCTGGGGGATCTTTTGTCGCTTCTGATTTTAGATTAAATAGTTTACATCAGTTGAATCAAATCACCCCGTACCGATTCCCGAATCGCAATTTCAAGTAAATATTCAAACGTTTTGCAAAGTATCATTATAAAATGAACGCATAATGAATACAGCGTATAATTTTATGATTTGTCACTTTCATATAACCATAATTTGAGAATTTGCAAAACGCTGAAAAGTAACCACATAAATTTAAAATTAAATTCTACTAAGTATGGAAACTTGACTGAATTCTTTTGAATTAATACAATGCCATATCATCAATTCTATGCCAATAAAACGATCCACATAACATCACATTTACTTAATTTTCATAACATTCCATTCCGCGGTATTTATGAAAGGAGTGTAATCGAAATGAATTGCATTCTCATGAATTATTTCAATACCAAATTACCAGAACATCCAATTATTCAGTTTTACGTTGGGGGATGTTGTTTTTTCATGACGTTATTTATGAAAGCAGTGAATCGCGAATTTTTTACGTTGTTAGAGCCCACGTCACGTGGTTAGTGCTTTTGGATAGTTTGGAGTCAGGGGACTTTCATGTATCTAATACATGTACATATACATGTACGTCAATATCTTCGTGAAATGGGAGTAGCCAAATGATTGCTATTTCATAAAACTGTTTCGAAATGCAGTTTTGCAAAAACAAATTTCGCTGTAAATATGCTTTTGTTGCGCTTTGCTTAGTGGGATAAAATTTTGTTACGAAAATGAACGTTGGTAACGAAAGATTATTAAAGGCATTAAAGTTAAGCTTTTTTAAAAAAAATTCAAATGATAAGCGATATGATTAGGGGAGAAGGAGGGTCTGAACATCATGAAAATTTGATGACATTATACATTATATGAATGCCCCTTTATTGAATCTCTGACAAGCACACATCTCAAGTTTTTTTTGTTGAATTATCGTCAGCGCCAATCCGGTATAGAAACACCATGCTGACTCGGCGCATGCTAATTCGATGACACGTTTTTCAGGCATGAACGTTGACCGATATATGAAATTTAAAAAAAAATTGTCTTAATCCGAGCATTTTTTTCTTTCATTTTCACCTGAGGAACGCCGTTTTCTTCATTGCATGTCCGATTGGCTGAGACCATGGCGGAGGAGGTGGCTGAGCTTGAGTCGTTCAACATGGCGTTTGAACTGTCAATTCTTAAGAAGTCTCATAAGAAGTGGATGCTCGGTGTTTGTTCCTAAAATCTTTTCCATTCTGGATCGGATGACGGACCGCCATGGAGGATAGGATCGCCCGCCTGCTATACGGAATCGTCTGGGGCATCTTGATCTTTGACCTAGGTGAGTTGGATCTCATATCTATTTCTGGGTGTCTGGGGTGTTTGGCGGTTTTGAGGGAATTTTAAAGGTCCTTTGGGGGAACTACCACAGTCCCCTGGAGATGGCGATTGTTGGATGTTGCATTCGAGGCCCTTAGCCATTTTGGATTTTCTCAGTTTGTGGTTCCCAGTCCTGGAATGAAAATCTTGATGTTTTCCCACATTTGGCCTATAAATCTTCATTGGTTCCATGCTAGTGTGTTAGTGGAGTCCTTGGGGTTTTCACTTTGTGCAAAGCGCATGGATTCATTGATAATCCATCTCATGAGCTTGGAATTTAACTGGTTACGTCCTGGATGTTTTGGGATTTTTTTATTTCTGAGTTGGAAGGGTATAGGGTATAAGAGTTGTGAAAATTTTGATTTTTCTGGAACGTTTCGGTAAATTTCGGTTATGGAAGTTAGGAAAACTTCCAAGCAATGAAATATCAGTTCTATCATGGCATGGATCTATTAGATTTTAGTAGGATAAATTGTTCTGAAGTTGTTCTGAATTTGTGTTCTGGAAGTTGGCAAGTTGGCAAAATTAAAATCAACAAATAACATATAAGTCAATTTCTGTGATAAACGTGAATTCTGAATTTGATGCCCTGAAGTTTGTATAGATTTGGTAGAGTATATCAATTTCGATTCTTGAAAAGTTGTACGTCAGTAAATTTCAGTTCTGGATATTGATTAAGCAAAAGTCAAGGAATGGATGATCAGTAATTTTGTCATACATTGTAATACTTTCATACATTTACATAGTGGTAACCCGTCTGTATAATCACGGTGAGATTCTGTAAGATGATACCACTTTTGCCAAATGTTAGTGAAAACGGAATGAAAATGGTCTCATCCCAGTGCAAAATGTTTAAATTGATACAATGGGATGTGATGATGACCAATGCTCATCTTGCACACTTTGGGGTCCCTCATTTAAGACCTTTATTTGTTTTTCTACTGTTCTATTTGGTTATGCAGATTATCCACAACCCTTTGATGACAATATCTACCTATGTCACTTAAATTGTACGTGCTAGATGGTGATTAGATTTTAGCAAAGCATTAGAATTTTGTTCCTGAAGCTTCCTTTGTCTTGTCACTGTAATGACGATTTTGATCCTGAAAGTCGTATACTTAAAATACATTAAAGTTGAAAGTTTTCTTCAAATTTGCACCATTATGAAATTGCTTGTGGGAGATGTCGGTTTCGATGTTTTTGTAATTTTTTCACTAGCAATGCAATATGTACATGTACATGTAATAGCTCTATGACAGTCATGACATGTTGTTATATTTTCAAACATTGCATGCAATCCAGACGAATTTGTAACTGTTATAAAAGTACTGAAAACACTTAATACCCGGTACTTAAAATATTTTGAAATACGTATACTTGCCGGAAAGGTGTTCTTTTAACAAGATTATCCTGAAATAAGTTTTTATGGTCGAATCTATGCATCGTGATGAACACCCATCAAAACTGAAGTTAAAATTTTAAATTTCTGTAATTTTTTAGCAAATTCAATTCTTTTTTTAACAATAATTTGTTTGCAGTTTCTTAATGGCAGGATAGCCTAGTCGTTAAAACTTGAACAGTTGTTGTTAACTTTACGATATTCAAATTTATGGTGACTTTTACGTTTAGAGGAATTAACGTAAACGATCTTTCATTGAATTTTAGAAAAATGTACAATTATGAAACGATTTCTCGTTTTATTGAAAAATTTGGCGTAATATTGTAACAAAAAGCTATTTAGGAAGGTTTTTTTTACATTTTTTTATAGTTGAAGGTGCTTTTATTTAAATTTATGTTGTTAGAAAGGTGTTCTTGTTTAATTAAATATTGAATGTTTTTATGGGGGATATTGAGTGACAAAATCAATTTAAAAATAACATTCTTAGAATAATAACATTTTATGGGCAATTTGAGGCGTAAGTAGGACAGAAGCACAATTAGAAAAATGCAGTTTTACATAAACATTTCTCATTGAAATTTGGTCGTAAATATTGAGCTTAGCAAGCACTTTTTTCAGAAAAGTTCTTCTATTTTTTCAAAAGTATTGCGAGAAAATTCACAATTCTTCAAATATGTTTTTGTGCGTGCTAGTTTTTACGATTTTTGAATATAATAATGTCAGTTTAATATTGTACGGATACATTTTTTTAACTTTTGAAAGTACCGGTACTTCTTTTCTACACGAGTTTAGAGTAAATTAGATGCGAGCTCTAAATTGAAAATATTTTTTTGATTGAAATTACCCCTTTCATTAATTTGTTTCGAGAATTGTAACAATTTCGTAAAAATGTTCAAATATTTTTTGAAAATGTTATTTCGGGTTATATTTTAGACTTTGCATTTCATGGTGGTTTGCACTAAAATGCTCTAGAAAAGCCGCTGAACTTCGCTAACAACAATAACAACCAAATAACGTTAATTATGCATTGCCTCCGAATGAAACATTGAAATTCATGCTAATTGGACATTGAAACTTAATTAGTTCTGGAGCGGGTTTCAAGGATCGAAAATTCTGCTAAAATTCCGTACGATAACCCCCTCCCCCTACACCAGTTTCAAAGTGATTTTCGGTCGTGCATGGGCAGTCACCCTGTAAATCTCTCATTACATATTTAGCAGCGTTTTCAATTACTTTTTTATTTATTTATTTTGATAGGCTAATTGCTAAGCTCAGTATCAACGAAATCGTCAAGCGGGAAAAGCGCTTCCTGCTGGAATAAATTTCGGTCTAAATTTAAGCAAATTTGTAGCAAAAAAAATCCGGTTTTATATTAGGGGTACCGATCATAAATCATTCGCATTCCTGCGTGAGAAATTGCCGCAAAATATGGCCTCCAGTCTGCATTAAATAAAATCGAACGTCAAATATTTGCGAACAAACTGATGAAGGGGGTTGCTTCGATTAAATTAATAAATTTTAGTTTTTTCGCCAACATTTTGCTACCGAGTGGACATCAATTTTATATAATTAGACCAGGTTTTCCCGTTTATCTTGACCAGCAGTGCATTTTTCGAAACTTGAAACGCTTATTTCCAGCTCTATTTTTCTATAAAAAAATGAGGACCATGAAGAGTTGAGTTAGGAACTTGAAAACCTCAATTCTTCAGATTCATCAGCTCTTCAGCTCATCATCGAATTTGCATGGAAGTATGCTAAGTAGTAACCTAACCCCTATAGGCCCTTGCCCTCAACTTAAATGCACCATCAATGGATCCACTCGAGTTTACCTCAAAAAATAACTTTTGTCATTCGAAAAAAATAATCCTTTGATTAATCCTGTTTTATTGCCTTCTTTCCTTTCATATTTATGCAATAATTCATTGCTGCGGCTCAATGACCAGTTAGGTAGTTGGCGTTCATTATCTGACTAATAGACTGTTTTTTCAATGCAGTTTAGTTGTTGTGTCTTAGTTGAATAGCAAGTAAGCAATTATGAAGACTAGCAAGGATTTTTCGCACAAAAAATGCTACAAGAAATAAAAAGCTCAATAAAAATCCTCGCCAACAGGTCTGGAATGATTGTGACATTTTAATGCATTAAATGTCATTACACTTCATATTTAAGGCTAGCATAACAGATAATTTGACGTGTTTTTTACACCATATTCACATTTTGAAATATTGATACAGTAGTATCTATAAACCTGTGAGCAAATACGTTTGGTTATAATTTATATTGATAAATGGGTGGTGTTTCGAAAACAGCCTTTATAGGAAGTTAGCACACGCCTAATGCAAATAATATAGTGAAATAAATAACGTTCCCAGCATAAATTATTTTCTTTTTAATTTCTTAATTTAATGTTATCTTTTAAAAATGGTAAGCATTGAACATGTCTGCTTTGTCACATAATGGTATCGACGTCAACAAGCAGCTAGTAAAAACAAAAACAAAATTCAAATTTAGTCTTTTCTGCTTGTATTTATGCGATATGTTTATTTGACGCCACTTTGATTTGAAACTAGTTAGTTTTAAGTGTAACTTTTCAAAAAATGTATGCAACTGCTTCAGTCAGACCATGTGCAGTATTTGACGTTCATTTCCAATAGTTTTTAAAGAAGGAAAAATAGGAAAAACCAATATAGGTTATGTTAAAAAACACTAGATGCCACTAAAACAACAATGAGCAATGAATAAATTACGACAGCTATAGTCGTCTCGGCAAAAGAACGAAAAAATTTACAGTCAATTCGAGAGACTCGGCTTATCGATGTACTGTTTCAGATGTTTCAGCGGTAAGAGGAAAATGGCTGCCATGCTCGATATTATATTACAAGATGGATGAATCGCAAACAGGAAATTGCATCCTATTGGTCTGAACAACGCCATTTCTTCGTTCTTTTGTCGAGACGACTATACACTGTAAGCCATAAAAGTACAAATGCAGTTTTTGTGGGATACAAATGTACATTTGCACCCCATTATAGGACTTGGGTACCTTTTCATTAGGAAATGACCCACATCCATATTTGCTAATGACCTTAACCATGGAAGGTATGCATTTGGTCATCTTCTGTAGCCTTGTGGTTTTTGCAAAAATAAGCAAAAATAAGAAAAGAAAAAAATGCAAATGTACCTGAAAGTGTTGAATATTAGGTACAAATGATTATCAAATATGTTCCCAAAGGGAGTAAAGGATTTTAATATTTTTACCTGAAGGTACAATATGAATGGGTACAAATGTGGACTCATATGCACCCCTAGGAACACATGTCAAGGGTACATGTGCAATCAACATATGTACCCATAGGGTGTGTACATAGTTTCAAAACGTTTGTTTCCTTAAGGTTCAACATTTGTACTTTTTCCGTTTAGAGTGTAGGACAGCATTCATTCATGTACAAGTATAGCTGACAAATTGAGTTAAAATATTAATATTAAATGCACATTTGGAGAAGGGCATGATGTATCCACCATATATATGATATGATTAATTTAATTAATCCCGTGTCTATGTTGCTGATGCTACTCGAGACATCATGAGTTTTTTCGAATTGTTTACTCATTTTAACTCATTACTCATTTGGTCATTTTTTTGTATCAGTACTTTAGAGACAATTTTTCTGGACCTTTATAATGTGCCAATAATTTCGTCATAGTAATTCTACGTTAGGGAAATTGTGCAAAAAGTGGACGTTTTGCAGACAACTTTTCCCACGCAGGATGCAGAGCCTTAGGCTGACAACTATATGAATGGTCAGCGGGTTACCAAATTGGTGGTTATACCCTTTCGTGCAACGGGCGGCATAACTTAATTGACGAAATGTAGGCCGAAGCAGCGCGGTCATTTGCCGCATACCTGGCTCACCAATCTTCGGTTTGACACCTGAATTCGGCAGTTTTACTTTGCTTTTTTTTAAACTAAAACAAGCCACATGCGTGACACGACAGCCTCCCCCCTCCCCCTTAATCGTAAATATAATATCTAATTCGGTTCAACCCCATCGAAAGCATCGTAAAACGCAGCTGCTAGAATTAAATCCATTTGTTTATTACATAACCTGCTCTGGGATGCTATTTTCTCATCCCATAGAGTTGGAATTTTATGACTGATTTCTTAATTCATCAGTTCGAACAGGTTTTTCTTTCGTTTTATGGCAGTTTTCAGGAAATTTCAACCATTATTTGTTGACATGCGAGCTGGGGCAGTTCGTTGATTTGATATCCAACTAATTGGTGCAACTTATTATAAGGAACGGCAATGTAGTAAGATTAACTCTTTTCAGTGGGTGCGTTATAAGGGGCTGTTATACGCTCTAAAGAATAATTAGTAATAATTTGGGTTTATTGCTTTTCAACTATAATTTTGATGCTTTTCTTAGGGGACAGAAATGGATTTGCATAGTGTGGCAGATTTCGATCTGATTTTACCAGAATACTGGAAGAATTTTGTAATAAATTAGTTTCCCCGCCCTTTCGGTCAGACTAATTCTACACCGTGAAATAATGTCTATGCATATTTTAATGGAATATTTTTAGAACACGAAATGGGGGGTTTCGTTGAATGTTTATGGAGATTTAACGATTTCAACAGAAAAAAACAAGCTTTTATAACATTTATTGACACTTTCATTTCATTTTTCCTCGCCTAAGGGTATGAAATTGGTTTTTTTGAAGTTAGAATGGTAGATACAGCTGTACATCGTAAATAGTGAGAAAGTTTGTTTCTCCTTAAAACTCGTAAGCTGGAGGTGATTGCCTGCGGTCAGGTGCAGCCCAATTTTTAGCTTGATTGAACTTAAAGATAAGTTAGGATAAACGCAAAAATCCCAACAAAAATCAATGATAAATCAGGCAGGAAGGACAGGTGTCGTTCTTATCTACTAGACAAATTAGGGTTGAAATACACCGTGCATACAGTATGTTGTTAACATTTTTGGGAGATTTGGGACATGAGTAGGAAAGAGCATCTTAGTTAAATTCGGTTTTGTCATCATAACTTCATGCTGAAAATGTTGTGCTAAATATTATGTATTTTTTATGAAATCGTGCAGGAATATGGCACAGCAATTGTCTTGAATAGAAACACTGATTTGGTCAAAACAAAATTTGTAAAATTAAAACGGTTTTGTTCTTATGGCACGTGTTTTGAATCAAGTAAGATGTTGAGATGAGATGTGACAGGTTGGCTAACCATTTAGGATCCCATTTTAGAAAACTTCCGCATAGCCCTTTTATAACTACAATGTGAAAGGCATTGTTGTTGACGCCTAACATCATTCTGGATGACATTGACAGATAACCTCAATCATGAACGATGTTAACCCGTGCATTTTGCAACTAAACTTGAGTGCTTGATGCACAATCTGTGCTTTTGTTTGCGGCAACAAGAGACTCCACCTGGGTTTAGTGGGGTCCAGAATCACGTTTTAGCCGTTGGCCATTGTGGTTTACAGTTGATCTAATCCAGTTTCACGGTTTGCAAAAACCGTGTACCCTGGTGAGCCTAACAACTTAACCAAGACATTGCTCTCTTTTTAGGTCTGGGAGGGGTCGTATCCGGACAATGGAGTTATTCTGGCAAGTCCGGTAAGCTTTTTAAAAATAATATTTGGCGATTTTTTAATTTCATGGAATTACAATGTAGAAGATTAAGCAACTGTCAGTTTGAGTAAATAATATTTTTTTCCAATTTTAAACAGTATTTTTTGGATAGTTTTGGGCAGGGTATATGCCATCCAAAAATGTTAAATATTATTTCGAACTTTATTCGAGGTAAAATACCAAGTGCATGCATGACATTTGCATACACATGTATAACCAAACAACACAACCATATTCCAAGACCTTGTCCATGAAAACGTTTGTGTCATTAAATACTGCACGTAACTTAATAAATAATGGAATATATTTAAAAATAGTATACGTACATTCCTTTTAAATCAATTCATTTGTGAAATTCTTATCATTAACTTATAAATAAGCGTCTCTATCATTAACAGGACCTAACGAGTGGTGCAGGCTAATGCCACATACTATGTGCTGTGGTAACATGCAGTCGCCTATTGATGTCAATGCCCATTTTGCAACCCATTTGCGCATGCCAGATCTTTGGATGAGAAATTATGATGTCCCTCTGTTTAATGTGACTCTGACCAACAATGGTCACACTGGTAAGCTCAACTTTTTTTATTTTTTTATTTGACATTGTTATTGTGGCTCGCTTTTGGATGCATTGGTAGGTTTTCAAGATGGTTATACTGTATATTAAAAATACCACTGTAAGCCGACTCGTGCAAAAGAAATGTCAGGTAAACCTTTTCAACAGTCAACAATTTTGATTGGACAGAACAATGCAAAAATGGATCTCCACAATTTTGTTGGACACCGTTCTTGTATATGTATGTCTAGTCAAAGAGTTACATTAGCTAAACTGAAAGGTTGACATGTTGACAAAAAGACACAAATGAATGTCAGCACGTATTTTGTTGGATGCGTTCAAAAGGGTGTGACCTAGGCTGTTTGACATCCTGCCTATTGCTGCAGATAAGTTGAATTCGTGGAAAACATTTCGATTTATTAGATTACTAGTTTGTATTATTGCTTGCTTCCATCGTATGCTGCTTGTCATCAACAACGTGTTCGACATTTTTGTCATTGTGCAGGATGTTAAATAACATCCTCCTTTTTGGCAGTTTTGTCAGGCATAACTAATTAGGTGAATTCTTAAAAATCCTGATTACAAGCTGCTATCTGAGCGTGATCATTAATCTCAGCATCGCATTCAATTGGTTTTTTTCTCAATGTTTTTTGTACACTTGATGTGAGGAATGTTGTTGAGATGTTGGAAACTGGTTGCTTTATACCTAAAAAATGATATCTATTCATTATCGTCGAAACTGTCATAAAGTTGCTTTTTGATGCGTGTTAATTTAGCACTCATTTTCTGTATCGCTGAATGCACACTGTAGTTCATTATTCATTAGACTAATGACTTTAACATGACAGCAAATGACCATTATGTTGCAAACTACATGTACTTTATGATAATTTGGTAATGATCACTTTTTGCATGATTCAAAAATGACGTTTTGTCAGCCAAGTAAACAGTTTAACGGTCTAATGAGTAGTTGAACAGGTAACCAAAATATGACGTAGACTCATGAACTGACCATTGAGATTTTGAAGTTTTTCTCATAATTTTTTTTTCGATTTAGCTAGAAGCCAAATGATACATATGCCGATTATGGCGTCCCGAAATGATTTGGGTATAATTGCAGACCTGAAAATAATAACTGTTTTATAGAATCAAAAGGCTTGTCGCTATCTGCAATTTCATCTAAACGCATTTTAGTACATGATAACTTATGCGCGAATAATAAAAATGTGGCTTCATCTTCACTACTAGGAATTTTGACCATTCCAAAGAACAAATACTACCAGGATGTTCGACTCGTTAAAAAAAAGTACGTTGTTCAATTAGAATATGCACAAAGTCAGGTTATGATTCCCACTGTGAAAGTACCAAGATTCTTATTCTTCTATGGGGTTTATTCTCATTTTCCGAATGTCGTTATAGCATGTTTGCAAGGAAAAAAGTTTTCGCTTGTTAATTCATGGTGTGACTAGCCAAAATGGTCGTTGGAGCATAAAATGTTATTTTGTATTCTGATGGCAAGCAGAAACTGATCACATTACCATGCAGTAATGTTAGCAAACTGCCTACATTGTTCGCTGTC